>JAVJIF010011908.1:0-121797 GCA_038442645.1 Agave tequilana | reverse complement strand
TTTTGATGATTCTCTCATTTATACATGCTTTGCAAATTTTATGATTTTACTTCATATATATGTATTTTTAATTCAAATGTAATAAATATACATGTATACCCGTGAGTCTCTGCCTTCATGCAAATATAATTGATAGACTCTTTTATGTTTGGGATATGTATGTGTATTGTTAGGATTTGATAAATCATACATATACCTAAAGTGTGCTTTGTTTTTTTTTGAAAAATGATGTTCCATGTTTGATTGATAAAAAAAATGAATTTTTTATGATTTAAAAATGATACTCACACTTTTTGAGCTTCCAATGTCTATTTCATGAAAATGCTATTTACATGACTTTTGAACACTCACACTTTATTTATTTTGTCATGACTTAGTTTCATGGACATGTTTTTGAGCTTTATAGACTATGAGTGTAAATTTTGTGTATTTAGTTTTGTTTCATGAAAAACATATGATTTATTGTATTTTGAAGGATCTTTAACTAGTTTTTTCAAAAATCAATTTATTACTAGTTATTTATTCTTCAAATTAGTATTATGAGATATCCACATGATCCTACTTTACTTCAATCATATGGATAAATTCTTTTGTGTTCTCAAGATTGAGCTTCCTGAATTGAAATATTAGTTTAAATGTTAGTTTTTGTCAACACTAGGATTTATACTTGTACATATTGTGGGCCACAAATAAATCTATATATGGTTGGGTTTGATTGCTTATTTGTGCCCATTAGGTGTGCTAGTATAGCCTAGTTTTGATGATCCTTACATTTTTAAACTTGTATTCCCATTTTAGATTTGTGTTATGATCATGTGCTTTCATTTCATGTATATGTTATATTTTGCCAAACCTTAAGATATACATGTATACCTCTTGAGTCATTTGCCTTTCATGCAAATCTATATATATGGACTCAATTGTGTTTAGGGATATGTATGTATACTTATTGAGTTGTCAAAACATACATATACCTTGAAATATAATTTTTTTTAATAAAAAAAATTTTTGTGGTGATTTTTATGTTTTCAAAATTTATGATAATTTTTCACATTGTCTTATTTAAGGAATTTGAGCTTTATTGCCTATATGCAATGAGAGCTTCACATCTCTTCTACATATAGATTCATGTTGAGTGTATCTTGTATTGGGGAGCTTGACAACTCTTCTTTATGTGATACACGTGTGTAGGGGGAGCTTCACATCTCCTCTTATGTATTACATATTATACGTTATGTGAATTAGGGCTTGTCATCCCTCTTTCATGTAATGTATGTGTAGGGAAGTTACTTAACTGTCTTCCTCTTCATGAATGTATATCTCATATAAAATTTTATTGACTTAATTGTTTACCCCTTATTGATCTCTTTGTTTATGACAAAAAGGGGAAAAAATTTGTTGATTGTGTTTTTAACCCCTTTGTTGATGATTGACAAAAAGGGGGAGAAAGATTTTGGTTTATATGCATGTGTTTTTTGTGAAAAGGATTTTTATGCATATATGTATTATTTTGCAAATAGGAGAAAAAGAATTTGATTTGTTTTATGCTTGATTAGCATGTTTATCTCCTAGTATTTACATACATGTTTATGAGCATTCATTACGTATTTATTATTTAATTGCTATGCATGAGTTAAGGGGGAGCTTCTTTGACGCTTTACTTTAATCCATGCATATATAACTTCATGAGTTTTGTCATCATCAAAAAGGGGGAGATTGTTGGCCCAAAGGCCCATCACTCTAGTTTTGATGATGATCAACTCATGTAGTTATTGTACTAATGATCTTGTTTTATTTAGTCTCAGATTTGTTATCAAGATCTTAGTAGGTGTGGAGCTTCAACAAAGGATTTAAAGTCAAGTTTTGGAGCTAGCACCGGTTGATTCACGAGCCTATGCATCAAGACACATCAAGAGTTGAGCTCGTTGGATCGTGTTTGGACAAGTCTAGAAGATGAGAAGGCTTCAAGTGAAGACTTCAAGAAGATAAAGACTTGTGTCTATGTATAAGATTTTGTTTTTAGATAAAATTGTAAAGGATAGGATAGTTGGTGGATTGCTCAAGTATATCACACACACACTCTTGATTTAGTTGTCTTTTCATAAAGAATTTTCAGACTTAAAAAAGACTTTCATTTTGAAAAATACTATTTTGGTTTTTGGTGTTTTTCATGTACATGTCTTTTGAAACCAAAACCATGTTTAATGCTTAATGTCAAAAACATAGATATCTTTTGTGTAGTGGGTCATATCCATACACACTATGCTTTAATGAATTCAAAATATCTTGTTTTTGTATCATGAAGAAGTTTGAAAAACAAGTTTTAGAAAAATACAAGTTTTCAATTGAACCAATTTTTCCATATTACAAAAATAGTCTAAATCTTTTATAACATGCCTTGATTTTGTGCAGGCATGTTTGTTTATCAAAGTATATTGGTAAAACTATTTTTGTAGATTTTTTAGTATTTTTATGGGATTTTATTTAAGTTAAAAGACCAAGTTTTCAATCCCATAATTGTTCTGACCTGGCTGAAGCCGGTCGACCGACCCGGTCGACCAACGTGCACGCCAGTTCTGGCAGGAGGGCCGGCCGACCGACCCGGTCGACCGTCCAGAGAGTTCTGCTCTCTGGAAAGGCCCGGGCGGCTGGGCGGCCGACCGAACAGAGAGACTTGCTCTCTGTATCCTGGCTCGGTCGACCGGCAGGTCGACCGATGGCACAACGGTCTAAAATATGACCGTTGGCCGGACGACCGGGCGGTCGTCCGACAGGCCTGTCAGACCCCAACGGCTAGTTTTTCTGAGCCTATAAATTTGGGGGTTTGGGCATTGTTTTTCTCTAAGATTTTCAAGTGGGTTTTCACCAGTTTTTCCTGAACTATTTAGAGGTTTTCCTTCACTTGATTTAGAGCAAATATTTCCAATCAAAAGAGAGTTTTATCAAGAGTGTTAAAAAGAGATTTCTTGAGTTTTCCTCCACCATTCTCATCCTTATTTTTCTCACACAAACACTTGAGCTATCCATTGCTATTCATCTTCTAGGAGTGTTGTAGTGAGATTGTTTTAGGTGATCAAAGTGTTGTGATCACCAAAGACTTGTTCTTTGTTTCTTTGAGGAGGCGGACGTGTGTGTCCGCGGTGTTTCGGGTTTGGGTGCGAACTCTTGTTTGAGGTGTGGCCTCGGCGAGCCGGTGGGCTTGCGGTGTGTACGGGACTAGAAAGTCCGAGGGATTGTAGGTGTTGCGGCACCGAGGAGTGATCCATTGGGATCAAGCATAGTGAAAATCCTTCGTGTGTCGAAGGCGGGGATGTAGAGCAAGTGTGCTCGAACCTCGAAACAAATCCCTTGTGTTTGCGATTGCTCACACTCTCTCTATCTCTTGTTTATATCTTGCATACTTATATTGTGCTTATCTTTATATACTTGATATACATTTGTGCTCATATTGTATATGCTTGGGTTTGTTTGCTAACAATTGTATTTAACCAAGAGAGCCAAAGCGGCACCTCAACCCTTATCTAGGGGAATCTAGAGGAGTTTGTCCAGAGCCCATCACGGGGAATTCGGCAACACTCTTGTGTTATACGTGGTGTTTAGTATAAGAGTTTTGTTTAGGTCATAATAGTTTTTTCTTCCGCATTATTTGGCATTAAGTGACTATTAGATTAGCCATCACCTATTCACCCCCCTCTAGGTGAACCTTCAGAATGTTGGTGTTTGAGTGGGAAGGATTCGTGGTCAAATCCTGTTGGAAGTACACAAGTTTATCTATATATATGTGTGTGTGTGTGTGTGTGTGTGTGTGTAGACACACATACATACATACATACTTACATATACATATACATACATACATACATACATACATACATACATATATATATATATATATATATATATATATATATATATATATATATATATACATAGATACATAGATACATACATACATACATACATACATACATACATATATATATATATATAAATATATATATATATATATATATATATATATATATATATATATATATATATATATATAATATATATATATATATATAGGTAGATATATGTGTGTGTGTGTGTGTGGTGTGTGTGTGTGTGTATGTATGTGTGTGTGAGTATATATATATGTATGTGTATATATATATATGTATGTACATATATATATATATATATATATATATATATAATATATATTATATATATATATATATATATATATATATATATATATATATGTATGTATATACTATATATATATATGTATGTATGTATGTATGTATATACATATATGTGTGTGTGTGTGTACACACACACATATATGTATGTATATATATATATATATATATACGTATATACACACACACACATATATGTATATATATATATATACATATATATGTATAAATATATATATAGTATATATATATGTCTATATATATATATATATATATATATATATATATATATATATATATATATATAAATATAAATATATGTATATATATATATGTCTATATATATATATGTGTGTGTGTGTGTGTGTGTGTGTGTGTGTGTGTGTGTGTGTGTGTATAGAGAGAGATAGACTTGTGTCATTTCAGAAGGATTTAAGGTTATGTATCCTTCTCACTTAAATATAATCCTACGACATCCGAATGTAAGATCCACTCTGTTGAAGTTGATCTACATTATTTTAGTAACTAAAAATAAAAATAATGTATTTGAATACTTTTTTCTCATCCATCAAGTAGGCGCAAATGGGTGACTGAAATAGTGAGTTGGTTAGTTTACTAGTGTAAAATATTTGAAATCTAATAAAAATTGGTGTGCTAGAGGTTTTTAAGTGTTTAGATCATGATGAAACTGTCGATCGAGAATTTGTATGTTGAAGACATAGATCTATGCAATATGCTATTTTCGACTGTCCATTTTGCTCCTATGATGGACGGACAAAAAGTATTCAAAATATATGATTTTTAATTTTAATTTATTTGAAATAATGTAGATCAACTTTGAAGGAATGAATCTTGCATTCAGATGTCGCAGGATTGTATTTAAGTGAGAAGGATTCAGCCTCGAATCCTTTTAGAATGACTTAAGTCTCTATCTATATATATGCGCGCGCGTGTGTGTGTCTGTGTGTGTTATGTATGTGTGTAGTCCCCCTCATGTAGCCACATGATAAACCATTTTGTTTGCTCCCCAATGGGTATTGATTCGAATCCCATGAGGTGCGACATATGGGGATTAGTCTGGAGGGTTTGTTGACCACCAATTGAGAGTAGGGCGCCTCAGGATACCATGAAACTTACCTTCCAGTGCGTGTGTGTACTCGACTGGTTAGATCATGGGAGATGTCACCGGTTCGAATTTTCTGAGGGGCATTTGCCCTCAGAAATTTTATTCCCGCGATTTACCTAGGACTGTGTAAGAAAACTTCTCAAGTTAAAATACACTGACCCCACGAGATAAGTCAAGGTGCGCTAAGTAACCTCAGATACCTGGCAGCGAACAATTCACGATCCGACCATTTCATCATGATATTAACACTAAAAAAACCCTCAAACACCAATTTTTGTTAGATTTTAAATATTCTATACCGTTAAAGTAACCAACTCACTATTTCGGCCATCCATTTTGTGTCTACTTGATGGATGGGCAAACAATGGGAGCAAATATTTCCACCCCAAAGAATGATGAATGCACCCAAAAAATCCCCAAAAATTATTACAAGTTCGCCATTTTTTAGACTATTTCACCCTTGATGAAAAGTCCAAAAAACCCCTCCCTACCATCCTCCTCCTGCTCCCCTACCGCGGCCACCCCTGCTCCCCTTCCGCGGTAACCCCCTGATCGCGGTATACTGTGCACAAAAAGTATGTATTTTGAAATCAAATGTTCAAAGTGCGTGCTTTGATTTCCTCGATACTTCTGTTATAGCAAGATGGCTATATGAGTCAAATCCACAGGGACAGGAGGTGATAGAACTAACCGGTCGATTCATGTATTTGTTAACGATTCTTCAATGTGTCAAAGAATCAAAAAAAAAAAAAGAAAACAAAGAATGAAAAGAGAAGAGTAAGGTGAAAACAAAGATAGAAATATTGAGGAGAAGATATTTGCAATTTTTTGAGATTATTTTTAAAACAAAGTAAAAAATGGAAGAAAACTCATGGCTACTAACTACTAATTGCTCTACTAACATACTAACCTATTAGTGATGTTGCCACACATGTATCCTTGGCCATCACTGGTCCTTGGTTTCAAGAGCTTTTTAAAGCATGACCTATAAGATTACTCTTCACATCCAAACTCAAATAAACAAGTGCAAGGTACAATTAAATATCAAAATTAAACTAGAGTAAGCATGGAATAAAGAAATGTTAGCTTATTAGATAGTTAGATATTAGAGTGTTAGAATCCATCATCATGAGCCATCAATAGCTCTTGCAAGAGCAAGGCCAAGTAGAGGCTATTAGATTCATGTAGATTATCAATTAAGAAGTTAGCATATTAGTGGTTAGTAGTTAGATGCCATGAGAGAAAATTAGCTAAGCATGTAAAAAGTTAGAGAAGAAAATATAGGTCATCTAGAGGGGGGGTGAATAGGTGACTAACAATCTAAAACAAAACTAATGCGGAATTAAAAACTAATTATGCAAACTAAATAAACACACTTTGTATACCTAAGAGTGAAGCCGAATTCTCGGTGAAGGGCTCTAGACTTCTCCTCAAGATTCCTCTAGACTAAGAGTTTAGTGCTACTTTAGCTCTCTTGGTTTGATACAAGTGTACACACAAGCACAGTGACAATATCAAGCATGTAAGGATATGATCAATACAAAAGCATGTAAGATATTAAAACAACCCAAGCATGTATATCAATAAAGCACAAGTATATCAAGAATGTGAGAATGTAAACAATAAAAACATGCAAGATATATAAACATAAGCGAGAAAGAGAGAGAGAGAGAAGCAATCGCAAACACGGGAGAATTGTTTCGAGGTTCGGGCATACTTGCTTTACGTTCCCGCCTTCAACAGTATGAAGGATCTCCACTAGAATCGATCCCGCAAGATCAATCGGTGCCGCAACACCTACAATGTGCTCACACCAGAACTCTTAGACTCACAAGTCCCTCACTTGTTCCCGCAAGAACAACACAACACGAACCCACAAGTGCGCCGAGGCCGCATCTCTACGACTCCTCAAAATAGAAGGCGGAACACTTAGTGATCTTAACACTTGATCACCCTCAAACACCCACACAGACAAAGCTCCTATAAGATAGATATGGCTATGAAAAGTTCAAGCTTGTGTGAGAAAAAATAAGATAAATTTGGAAGTGGAATACTCAAAGAAAAGCTTTTAAAAAACTCAAGAGAATCACTCTTAATAAACACTCTTTTGATATGGAAGTTTAACCAAAAACTTGTTGAAAAACCTCTATTGGAGATGGAAAAATGGCTTTAAAAACTCTCCAAAAATCTTGCCTAAAATAGGCCAAAAGATCCCTTATTTATTGGGGATCAAAAAATAGCCGTTGTGGCTCAAAATCTGGCCAGAATGACCTCTCGGTCGACTGCCTGGTCGATCGACTAATGGTCAAATTTCTGACTGTTGGAGTCTGACGGTCGACGACCTCATACCCAGACTGTGCAATAGGTCAAACAGTTTTGAGGCCTAAAATTTTAGAATTTGGAAAAAGGTATATAGTATGAATTTGTAGATCTTGAAATCTTCTATCTAATACAACTTAAATCAAATCAAAATCATTTTAGAATAGAAAATTATCAACAAAATACTGAAAGGTGTCAAACCAGAAATGGTAAACTATTTTCAGAACAAGAACAGACTTCAACCCAATATTTGACATCTTTAACATTTGAATAAAAAAATGATTATTGAATAAGAAATGTAGCTATACAAGTTATCTTTGAAATGAAATTTAAATCATATTGACTGAATATAAGAATAAAAGGTTATGACTAGAAATCTATAAGGATGTCAAGCAGATCAGCAGAACGATCGGCCGGCCAGTCGATCGAGAAAACCCGAGAGATTTGCAAACCCAGTTGGTCGACCGGTCAGTCGGCCGATCTCTACTGCGGTTGACCAGTCGGTCGACTGAGCTCAAGTCACATGGGCTTGAGCACGTTTTGTGCACGTTGGTGGACCAAGCTACCCTTCGGTTGACCGCAAGCAGCCCAAAAATAGTTTTAACAACTTTTTAAAATACATCTTAAATTCCATAAAATTTCCATAAAATTCACAAAAATAAGTTCATTAAAATACTTCGAAGCACAAATATGTGTGATCAAAAATCAACATATATTACAAACATGTGATCTATTTTTGAGGCATAGAATTTAAAGCTTAAAAAATCATATTTTTCGAAAACCAAACTTTTTTTTTTGTGTGTGTGTATAATCTTAAGCATTCCACAACTAATCTATCCTTTACATTTTATCTAAAAATAAAATGTTAACACTTACAAATATGACACAAGTCTTGAAAATCTTCTCTTGAAAAACTTCTTCTCTATCTTGACTTGGTCCAAACTTGATCCATGAGCTAGACTCCTCTTTAAGTACTTGATACGATCTTAAAGCACGAGCTCTTAAATCAACACATGCTTGCTTTGAAACTTGACTTAGAATCTTTTGTTAAAGCTAAATACCGACTAAGATCTTGATCAAATATCTAAAACAAAATAAGCACAAGATTGTTAGTACTATAACTCCATAAGTTAATCATCATCAAAACTAGGTGATGGACCTTTGGGCCAACAATCTTCCCCTTTTTGATGATGACAAAACTCATAGAGTTATATATGCATGGATTAAAGATAAGCTTCATAGAAGCTCCCCCTTAACTCATGAATAGCACAAACAATAAGGATATTCAATAAAAGCTCATAAACAAAACAATCATATATGCATAAACAATAAATATCAACCACGCATATATAAACTCTCTAAATTCTTCTCCCTTCTTTTGTCAATTCATCAACAAAGGAGTGAAAATAAACAAACAATATAAATATATATGCGCTATACATTCATGAAGAGGAGAGACCCTAACCCACATAAGCATAATATACAATGTATAGACGGAGATGTTAAGCTCTTTCTACACATGTGTACCACATAAGGAAGAGAGGTCAAGCTCTACTATATGTGTAATACACTCAACATGAATGTATATATAGAGGAGATGTTAAGCTCCCCTTGCATATAAGTATCAACAAATTTTGAAACCACTTTTAAAACAAAATTTTGAAATTTTTGAAGTCAACAAAATAAATTATGATACCAATGAAATCAAATAATAGTTGATAAAAATAAATACTTGTAAAGAAACAAAATTTTTTTAAGATACCAATAGTAAATTTTGATACCAATTGAAGGTGAAGTATAAAGTACATTTTAATACCAAATAAATACCAATTGAAATCAATGCATAATCTTATAAAGATACCAATTAACATTTAGGATAAAATTAAGTCTAGCATAAACATGATTTGTGCTTTAAAATGTGCAGACATATAAAACAAGCACAATCAAAGTCATATATATGTATGTATAAAAATATCACTTGAGATTTGAATTATACATATATAGTAAACTAATATGAGTATACAAAATGAATAGATCATAAAAATTATGCGGATAACTCATAACAATCCAACTTTATCATATACATGATAAAAAGATATTCAATAAGGTACACAAGGCATGGTCGCCCAACCAACCGCCCTTAAGTTAGTAGGGTTTTCAAAAATAAGAGTTTGAAAATAATTTAATATGCTTGAAAACTCTACCAATTTAAGAATCAGAAAACTAGTTTAAAATAATTTTTGAAAAACTAGTTAAAGATCCTTCAAAATATGAAACCAATCATATATCCCATGAAGCATTGCTAAGTACACAAAAATTGTCACTCAAAATCTATAAGGCTCAAAAATGTGCTCATAAAATAAAGTCATGAGTAAAAAAAAAAATAATATGAGTGCACAGAAATCATGTGAATATGATATTCATGAAATAAATCAATAAGGCTCAAAACAAACATTAAAACTAAAGATTTTTATAAAAATTAAACAAGCATCAAGGTATATGAATGTTTAGTCAAATTTAAAAGTATACATACATATCCCAAAAAAAATGAGTTAAAAATAAAATTTTGCATGAAGGCAAGTGACTCAAGGATTTACATGTATATCTATTAGTTTTAGACAAAAATAACATATACATGAAGCTAAACATGTAAATAAAAATAGGAAAAATAAGTATAAATGAAAGAATCATTAAAACTATATTATACACGTACAAGTAATGAGTACAAATGAGCAATGAAGTACAAACATATAATAATAAAGTATATCTCACTACTTGTACAAGTATAAATACAAGTTTTAACGAAAACTACATCTAAATAAGTAATCAACACATGAAATACAAAACAAACATGATCATTAAGCTAAATGCACGTGTTTTAGAACTAGTATATACATAGTTAAATAATAGTGAGAACACAAAATATGAATGCATATGAACATGGGTATATCTCAAAGACTATTTATGTATATCACATGTCTAATAACATTATATTTAACATAATGAACATTAAAACCACAACAAGCTAAAAATTATCAATGTGAAAACATGTAAACTAAAATAGGAATTTAGAGATAGTTGCCAAAAATTATGAACAATTCTCTAAGTCTCCAAATCATGGTGGTTCTCCCACCAAATATCCTTGATAGCGATGCATTAATTGGTATGTCCATTAACTCCATATGAATCCACCATTAAGGCACCAACCCTCTCATATTTTGTGAGAGCCCACACCTACATCAAATACAAGTGGTGAGAATTTTGGTATCCATATCATTTTGGGTTCATTGGGGTTAGTAACAATTGAAATCCAAATATTTTTATTAGCGAAATTTAAATGATTTATCCTATCAAAATAAAATTTTACGAGATGGCCTTTGCGGTCACAATGTGTACATTTGTACACTCTAGCATACATGTGAGTGGGGTGAGCATGGTGTGCATGTGTATGCCATGGGGTATGTGCATGAGTATGTGAAATTTGTTTCTTGCGAAACATAGATTCCAACTTATTATAGTTAAATGCACATTGGCTCAAAGTGGAGCCCAAACAATCAATATTCTTCTTCAAAATAAAAATATCATTATTAATTTTGGAAGAAGAGACATGAGATACAAAATCTCTTTTCTTTTTAGAAATAGAAATATTTTCTTTTTCTTTCAAAATATTTTTCTTTTTCAAAGAGTTATTTTTTTAAGGCAATCTCCTTTTCTTTTTCAATTAAAATAACTTGATTTTTCAAAACTTCATTTTCTTTTGAAACAATTTCAAATTTATTTTTAAAAGAA
The DNA here is from genome assembly GCA_038442645.1 of Agave tequilana. Taxonomy (NCBI): domain Eukaryota; kingdom Viridiplantae; phylum Streptophyta; class Magnoliopsida; order Asparagales; family Asparagaceae; genus Agave; species Agave tequilana. The sequence goes on along the minus strand of JAVJIF010011908.1, from coordinate 110,376 downwards.
TCTTTTTCATTTAAAACCAAATCATTTTATTTTTCAAACTTTTGTTTTTTATTTTTAACACTTCATATTTTTAAGAAGTTGTTGACAAAATATAGCAAGTTCATCGTATGGCTTCATCAAGCTCGGATTCGAAGTTTACCTCAAGGGGGTCATCCCTTGGGACCATGTAGCATATATTGGAAGTAATACTTCCATCATCAGCGTCAGTCCCCATATAGTATTGCTTTTATTCACCAAGGAAGATAATGGTGTTCCATACTACAAAAGCCGAATCAAAGTTAACAACCCTAAATAAATATTCATCATTTAGTTCTGACTTTGAAACATGGATGGCTTTTGCATTAGCCTCAAGGTTTTTTTTCATTTATAAAATATGAATTTTTAATAGTGAAAAATTAAACATGAATCCCTAGCGCTTTTAGGTACATGGACATCTTAACTTTATAAGTTTGAATGTTATGAATGTCAAACATGGGAGGTGTCATGAAATCCATATGTGTGTGTAAACAAATATTATGATTAGCTATATGAGGATCTTTAACTCAAGGTTGTTAGACCCAAATCAAGAGCACTAAGCTCTGATACCAATTGTAGGTCACTTAGAGGGGGTGAATAGGTGACTAGAATCTAATGCAAAACTAATGCAGAAGTAAAAACTAATTATGCAAACTAAATAAACACACTTTGTATATCCAAAGAGTGAAGCTGAATTCCCGATGAAGGGCTCTGGACTTCTTCTCAAGATTCCTCTACACTAAGAGTTGAGATGCTACTTTAGCTCTCTTCGTTTGATACAAGTGTGCACACAAGCACAATGACAATATCAAGCATGTAAGGATATGATTAATACAAAAGCATGTAAGATATTAAAACAATCAAAGTATGTATATCAATAAAGTATAAGTATATCAAGCATTTGAGAATGTAAACAATAAAAGCATGCAAGATATATAAACACAAGTGAGAAAGAGAGAGAGATGAGCAATCACAAACACGGGAGAATTGTTTCGAGGTTCGAGCACACTTACTCTACGTCTCTGCCTTCAACAGTATGAAGGATTTTCACTAGAATTTATCCCGCAAGATCACTCAGTACCGCAACACATACAATGAGCTCACACTAGAACTCTTGGATCCACAAGTCCCTCACTTATTCCCGCAAGAACAACACAACACGAACCCACAAGTTAATTGAGGCCACATCTCTACTACTCCTCAAAATAGAAGGTGGAACACTTGGTGATCTTAACACTTTATCACCCTTAAACACCTACACAAACAAAGCTCCTATAAGATAGATATAGCTATGAAAATCTTAAGCTTGTGTGAGGAAAAATAAGATAGATTTGGAAGTGGAATACTCAAAGAAAAACTTTTGAAAAACTCAAGAGAATCACTCTTGATAAACACTCTTTTGATATGAAAGTTTAGCCCAAAAACTTATTGAAAAACTTCTGTTGGAGGTAGAAAAACGGCTTTTGAAAACTCTCTAAAATTTTTGCCTAAAACAGGCCAAAAGATCCCTTATTTATAGGGGTTCAAAAACTAGCCATTATGGCTCAAAATCTGGCTAGAATGGCCTATCGGTCAACTACCCAGTTGATTGAATATAAGAATAAAAAGTTATGACTAGAAATCTAAAAGGGTGTTGAACAAATCAGCAGAACGGTCGGCCGCTCGGTCGACCGAGAAAACCCAAGAGCTCTGTAAACTCAGTCGGTCGACCGGTCGGTCGGCCAATCTCTACTGCAGTCGATCGGTCGGTTAACTAAGCTCAAGTCACATTGGTTCGTGCACGTCTTGTGCACATCGGTCGATCGAGCTAGCCTGCGGTCGACCGCAAGCAGCCCAAAAACTGTTTTAACAACTTTTTAATATACATCTTAAATTCTAAAAAATCTCCATAAAATTCATAAAAAATAAGTTCACTAAAATACTTTGAAATACAAATATGTGTGATAAAAAATCAACACCTATTACAACCATGTGAACTATTTTGAGGCATACAATTTAAAGTTTAAAACAAAAATCGTATTTTTTAAAAACTAAACTTTTGTGTGTGTGTAAGCTTGAGCATTCTACAACTAATCTGTCCTTTACATTTTAATCTAAAAATAAAAACTTAACACTTACAAATATGACACAAGTCTTGAAAATCTTCTTTTAAAAAACTTCTTCTCCATCTTGACTTGGTCCAAACTTTATCCATGAGCTAGATTCCTTTTTGAGTACTTGATGCGATCTTGAAGCACGAGCTCTTAAAGCATTTCATCTATTAAGACTCAGAATAATTGAGATGAGGATATCAGAAATTTCTAGGAGCTATGATTGTTAAGAAGAAAACTGAATCAAAATGGAAGACATAACAATAGTGAGGGAATATCAGTATTTATTTCCAGAAAAGTTGCCAACTTTATCCCCGGACAGAGAGATTGAATTTTCTATTGAATTATTACCGGGAACATGTCCTATATCTGAAGCTCTTATTGAATGTCCCCAGAAGAAATGAAAGAATTGAAAGATGAATTGTAAGAGCTGTTGGACAATGAATTCATTCGGCCAAGCACGTCACCCTAGGGAGCTCCAATCGTATTCGTAAAGAAGAAAGATGGGAGTATGAGATTATGTATTTATTATAGAGAACTGAACAAAGTTGCCATTAAGAATCGATATTTGCTCCTTAAGATTGATGATTTATTTGATCAACTTTTGAGTGCTAGTGTATTTTCCAAAATTGATGTAAGATCAGGATATCATCAATTAAAGATTAAACCTGATGAAGTACCTAAGACTGCTTTCAGAACTAGATATGGGCATTTTGAATTTTTGGTAATGTCCATTGGGCTAACCAACAGTCCGACAACATTTATGGACTTGTTGAATAGAATATTTCAACCATATCTTGACCAATTTGTGGTGGTATTCATCGATGACATACTAATCTACTCCAAGAATAAGGAAGAACATGAAGAGAATTTGAGGATAGTACTGTAGATGCTAAGGGAAAAATAACTATATGCAAAGTTCAAGAAGTGTGAGTTCTGGATAGATCAAGTGGGATTCCTCAGATACATTATATCCAGAGAAGGTGTACCGTAGACCCCCAAAGCAATAAAAGACTGGCCCTAACCTACTAATGTTAAGAGGATCTGAAGTTTCTTAGGTTTGGCCGCTTACTATTGAAGATTTGTAGAAGGGTTTTCCAAATTAGCGGTGTCTCTAACTCAATTAACTAGAAAGGGTGTTAAGTTTACTAGGAAGTAAGTCAGGAGAAAAGCTTTCAAGAATTGATAGATAGACAAACCTTCACTCTAGTTCTAGCTATGCCTTCAGGAACTGATGGATATGTCATATATAGTGACACATCCAAGCAAGGGTTAGGATGCGTATTGATGCAGCATGACAAAGTTATAGCTTATGCTTCTAGACAACTGAGAAATCATAAGATTTATATTCTCCATATCGGATCTTGATAGCTTTTACATGAGAATTGATATTAGTTGGATTATGATCAGATGTGTAAATATCTTACCTTCGATATCGATGTGTAATATGATGTTGGTTTTGGACTATTAGAAGCAAGGATTGCTGGATTTATTCACAGATTATTTTGTTGAGTATGGACGAACCTGTTGGTTTTGAGTATCAGATGTAGACTATTTTAGATTACATGTTATTTGAGGATGTTCCACTCTTTAGGTATGATTTCGGTATCCATTGATTTAGTTGATCTCAATGATATTCAGCAGACTGCACTTCATGATTAGTTTCTAGTCATTGCAATTATTCAGTTGTGGATATAGGTATACTGTAATAGTGATCTCATTAATATCAGTGAACTTATATCTTCAGAGTTTTACATCAATTATCAATTATCTGTGATTAGCAACCATTGTTATTAGTGACTTTATATCTCCAGTTTTCTTCATCAGATATCAGTTAATAGTTATCAGTTTCAGTTGTCAGATATCAGTTATCAGTTGTGAGTTATCAGCTATTATTAGATCAGCCATTGTTGGAGATATTTTATTACTATTACACTTTAAATATATATTATTTGCATGTTAATAAAAGACATCACAACCCAAAAAAAAGGGGTAATTGTCTGATAATACATGTCATGTATTTTGGAAGGACTTAGGATGGTTAACCGAGTTTGGGCCCTACCATGGGGAACCAAGGTAGTATTGGCTACTCAGTTATTCAGTTATTGGGCTTTGTCCGGATTACGACGCCACACCAGTTATTCTTTTGTGTGGGGCTATGGTCTAACTTATTAGGGCCTTGCGGTCTGTCCTGATTCAGTACTAGGAATATTATACTGTGGTATCGAGCATATACGGTACCCTTTCAAAATACATGCACTATATTGACAGACAGTTACAACAATGATAACCTTTTTGATATGTGAAAAAATGATTGTGGTATGAGATACAACTAAGTATCACATTAGTTAGGTTAATAATAATAATCAATAAACTAAAGACATATGCTAGTTTACACATCTTCGAGTAGTAGTTATTTTACAGTGATGAGTAATCTATTATTTACATCTTTATTTATGATATGCTTTATACTGTGCATGTTAATTTTATCCAGTTTTACATGATAGTTTTGTAGCATGTTTACCATTTCTTCATTTTACACACTTATTAGGTCACTTTTTGACGATCTTGGATTTATGAATCCAGGTATATGATGTTTATTCTATTGACCAGGTGTTTTGAGATCGTACGCCTCATGAGGAGCCGGAGTTTCTCTCTACTTGATTCTGGTATTCTTGTCTACTTTTGTCTTGTCGTTTCATTGATTCCTTGTATATCGGAACCATTGTTCATTCCATTCTTTTATTTATGTATTATCTTGTTGGACATTTATATATGTTAATGCAGTGATTTTAAAATATCATAGTAGATTTATACCTTGTTCAGGTTACTTAAGGCATAGTGCGTATACGCGGGGTATTCTCCTTGCATATATGTGTTGCTGACTCTCACGCGTCTCTGCTCCAGCGTATTTTGGGAAGCGGGGCGTGACAGGGTATTCTTGATATTAAAGCTTAGGTTCCAACATGACTTTTGACCTTTTCTTTTCACAAGAATGACCAAGTTCTTACCAGTAACTATATTTACACTGCAATATACATATATTATTTACACAATGATATTGAGTCCACTTGAGAATCAATCAATCCTCCTTTGAAAATCCATCTCTTCGATATTTTAACGTTCCTGATTCCTATATTTCACTAATTTCTACATCTCAAAGTGATCTGATTTTCTTTCTGAATCCAATTTTTCATCTCGATTCTTATATTTCTTCTCGATTCTATTTCTTTGATTTTATCTCTTGAAACTGGTCACTCCATTTTGAAGTCGGTAGCAGAAGTCAGAGTAGCACAGTGAATTCGTGGTGCCACTGAAAAGTGACGTGGAATCTTGATATCTTCTCCCTTGATTTTGATTCTTTTATCATTCCCTCTTTTATTGAAATTTCGAGAACGAAATTTTTGTAATGTGGGTAGAATGTAATACCCGTATTTTATAATACATGATTCAATATGTATAATAGTATTTTAATATGTGTATATAATTTGCATTAAGAGTTATTATTATTTTATTTGAGTTTCACAACTAATACTTATAAATTTCTATTACTATTATTAATTTTTTTAAATTATTATTAATAGGTAGTTGTTATTGACTATTATTATTGTTAGTGTTATTATTATTCCATTATATCTTTATTTTCTTATCTTTAAGCTCACATGAGCTTGCCTACTTTCATTCCTATTATTTTCTATTTTTTCATTTCTTTTTCTAGCCCAGCCCAAGAGACCAGAGCCGGACCAGCCAAAGCCATCTTCTCATATATATTCAATCTCCTATGAACTGTAATCTTAACACTATCCCTAATCCTCTGTCTCCTCAAACTCAGTTGTTACCCTTCTATCTTCTCCCCCACTCCCTTCCTTGCGTGCGCAAGCCACCACCTACACCCAACCCTTCTCCGTCAATTCTGCCACGAGCTCCGACTCTAGCCCCACCTCGTCGTCGCGGCCAATGTCCCAACATTGAGCCCCGAAGCTACTGGAGCTGATTCCCTCCTCCACTGCCTCCCCATCACCCTCTTCTCCTCCAATTCACACAAGCGACCACCCAACAGTCGCGGCCTTCCTCCTCCCCGTGTGCACTGCCGGCGATCTCCGCTACGCTCTGACCACACACGAACACTAACTCCTCCCCTTGCTGCTACCGGTACCACCTAACCACCACGCCGAGTGTCACCTATGACCTCCTCTCGCTCCCTCTCTTGATCGCCATGAGCGAAACCCACCATACAGACCAAAGCAGCTATGCACGCCATGCTCCTCGCACTGCCTCCACCCACACCAACACCCACTGTCCCCTTCTCAGGCATCACCAACTCATCCCTCGGCTGCAGCGTGCGTCACAGCCCTCCGCTACATGAGCTTCCACCTCCATCTCCCCACTATCGACCCCCTCTGTTCTCCATCCCTGTGAACCCAACCCACCTACTACACCTCCACCGTGTGCCGCTAACCACCACACCTAGGCCAAGCGAGCTCTGCGACCGTGCACTCCTCGCCGCCACCATGCATTGCTCTTCCCCGTGTGTTTCTCTCTATCCCTTTATCTATCTCTCATTCTATGTGTGTATGATATGCATGTGTATGTTATGTCTTTTTATGTGCATGTGTTTGTGTGTGTGTTTTTTCCCCTGTCACCATGTCTGTGTGTTATGTATGTGAATGGGCTTGTTCCTCTCTCTATCTCTACGTGTCATATGTGTGAACGTGTGTGTGTTGTGTAGGTGTGTATGTGAGTACCCTCTCCCTCTGTGTCCCTCTGAATCAGGTTCTTTCTCTCTCTTTTTCTCTCTCCCTATATCTCTATCTCTCTCTATGTGTGTTTGTTTGTTTGTGTTATAGCGATACAGACCCGCTCATATGATCCAAACCCAGTAACAAAAGACCCAGATTCGTGTTCGATGTGGACCTAACACGTGAGGTGATTCAGAGATCCAGATCAATTCGTGCAGTGCAGATTCGATGGAAATTCAAACTCGGATCTGCGTCATTTCATGTGAGTGTTTACATTTTTGTATTTTTATTATTTTGCATGTGAGTGTTTTAAATCTTGTTTAAATATATTATATTTTATTATGGTAGTGAAATCATTTTTGCCTATTATTTTATGTAAGTGTGTTTATTTTATTTGTGCATTTCATTATTATTTAATTATGTCCGCAAATTGTTTGTGAAGTTTTCAAAGTTTAAAATGAATTATTATTGTTATCTTTAATTTGTTTATTTAGCAAATAATTTATTGTTGTCAATTACCATATAATTTGTTTAATCTCACATTGATTATAGGGTAGTACCTTGTGAGTGATACAACTCCCTATTTAATTTGTCATTATTGTAAATTAGAGATCTTAATAAATATAGCATTGAATCTAGGATTTGAATAGTGTGATAGTTTGTGGTAAATTGAAACTTGCATGATAATTATCTAATGGTTGATGAGTCGAGGACTAGATTGCCAGATAATTGTCCTTTATATATGCTTGGTGATATTTAGAGTTATTGAGTGTTTTTCGAGTTTTGATATTTTGGGAGTCTTGGTAGTCTTTACCTGAGTGTACTTTGAGTTCTTAATGGTTCTAAAATTAGAGTTTGGGATCAAGTATGGACTTCATGTGAATTACTTATTAGTTTTGATTTCCCATATTTGGTGATAATTCAGATGACAAATTAATTGACTTTTGAGGATTATGGTAGATTAATATAAAAGAGAGCATTTATCAGTTAATTGAACTCATGGATGGATTTCTTATACTTGGGTTTAAATATGAATTAATCAAGAGTTAAAATTGTCCTGGGATTTATATTCTCTGCATTGGATCTTGATAGCTTTTACATGAGAATCACTAATAGTTGGATTATGATCAGATATATGAATATCTTACCTTCGATATCGATATGTAATATGATATTGGTTTTGAACTATTAGAAGCATGAATTGCTGGATTTATTTATTGATTATATTGTTTGAGTATGAATGAACTTAATAGTCTTGAGTATCAGATGTAAACTATTTTAGATTACATATTATTCGAGGATGTTTCACTCTTTAGTTATGATTTCAGTATCCATTGATTTAGTTGATCTCAAGGATATTCAGTAGACTGCTGATTAAGGCAAACTTGTGCACAGAAAATAGAAGTTTAGTAATAAGTGTTAGGTTCTCAATGCTACTGCTATAGCTAGTGACTACACGGGTCGTGATTCATAAGGAGGGACTGTGTTAGAAGAGTTTTCGGTATTCTTTTAAGTTACTAAAACTAGTTAAGACTCTTCTTTATTTTTGAAGATAAAAGAAAAAGAAACTGGTTAAGTTAGAAAGAAAGTGAAAAATAGAAAATGGTTTTAAGAACTTTTTAAGTTAAAAAGGTTACTAAGTTGACAGAGAAAGAAATGAAAAATACAAAGAAGAAGAAAATCGTTGGTTTTTTAAACGCGATTCTGAACTAAGAAATAAAATGAAAGACAGGAAAAAAAGCTTACATCTTCTAAATGAATGCTTACCTTGAATCGGTTGTAAATATTTACCTCGGAGTACATTAAAGCGAAATAATAGAAAGAAACAGTGATCGACTATGTTGAATAATAATGAAGAAAAGTGAGAAAATTACATTGACTGTCACTTTTAATACAACTCTATTTAAAGAAGATTATATTTAATGTCACTTTAAACACAATTATTCCTCTCTTTTTGTTCATGAAACTCTCTAATCTAAACTATAAAAAAATTAAAATTACATTAAAAAAGGAAAAAACCTAAACTAAACTAGAGAAAAAACTAGCCTAAGATCTCTCTCTACAGTGTAGTACCCTTTTGTCTTGAGAAATTCCAGTATTTATGGGCAAAATAGAGAGGGAGCGAATACGAAGATGGGGAGCAAACGCTCCCCTAGATCTTGGAAGATTGTCGCGGATCCGTAGCAATTATCTGGCCAAATGGCCAGATCCTAGGGTAGGATGTGTTGGTTTTTCTGTTTGCATGTATTATCTACTTGGTTTCTCCATTTGAGTTCTAGATTTAATGATATCCTTCTTGAACTTTAAGCTAACCAAATGAATCTATGTAAATTCAAATTTAACCAGTTTTCATTTGATCGGGGCGGAACCAGCACTCAAAAATGTGTTTTTTATGAAATCATTGAAATTTTATGTGTGCTAATGTTCCCTCGATACTTCCGTTATAGCATTGGATCAACGGGTCGAATCCACAGGGATGGGAGGCGATAGAAGTATTAACAGTTTTTGTTCAAGTGTTATGTTAACAATTCTTCTTTGTTAAAGAATGATAAAAAAGATAAAGAAAAGAAATCCAGAAGTGATAGGTAAGAAGATTATGAAAATGTCGATGTGAAAATAAATAAGAAATGTTGTCAATTGGTAAAGCGAAACAAGAAAGTAGAAAATGAGAGATAAAAGAAAATGAAATAAGAAGAGGTTTTGAAAAAATGATAAAAGAGTTTTGAAATTGATTTTAAAACAAGATAAAAGAAAATTCATGGCTACTAACTACTAATTGCTCCACTAACCATGCTAACCTCTTAATGATAGTTTCCTCACATGGGTCCTTGGCCATCACTAGTCCTTGGCTTCAAGAGACAATACAAAGCAAGGCTCATAAGATTATTCTTCCACATTTAAACAGCGCATCCATACCACACAACAAATTGCAAGCTACTATTAAATCATCAAAATCGGTTAGAGGTAAGCATGAAATAAAGAAGACATTGCAAGTTAGCAAGTTAGTGGGTTAGATGTTAGAAATGTTAGAATGTTAGAATCCATCATCATGAGCCATCAATGGCTCTTGCAAGAGCAAGACCTTGTAGAGGTTATTAGATTCATATGGATTATCAAGTAAGTAGTTAGATGGTTAATGGTTAGTAGTTAGATTGCAATGAGAAGAAAGATTAGCTAAGCATCATGTAGAAGATGGAGAAGATTACAATAGAGAAGAAAGGAGACACGTTTACATAGATTGTCACTATCTATTACATTAATCTTTCTCTCTCTGAATCTCTCTGCCCCTAATACATGAATCTAAAAGAAAATAAAAATACAAAAGAAAGAAGAATAACACCAATACTACACTACACTACACTAAAAGAGAGAAAACCTAGCCTATTTCTCAATCTGCTTCCATTTCGGTCAAACCCTACAGTATTTATAGGCAAAAGGAGATTCCAGAAGACGAGACGAGGCCACGCGTCGAAAATTGACGCGTGAACCCACCAGAGGGCTTCAAAAACGCGGCCATAGCCGCATTTCCATGGTAATACCAGGGACCTGGGTCCCTGGTTTTGGTGCGTGGGTTCGTTTGCTTTGGGGGACCATCCAGAGGTGCTCTGATTCGGTTATTTTTATCCAGATTCTCGTTTGACGTGCGCAAGGATCTAGGTTCAATGTATCTTCTAGAAGCTCTCTTACTTGGCCTTCATGAAATGTGGATGTAATTACCCGAAAATGGGTTTAATTAAGCTCTTATTACCCTTTTGCCCCTAGACTCTTGATTTATCTGCAAATTAAACCAAAACACAATTAGAAATGATATTTTATTCATAAATCGGTAGGGAAATGCGATGTTATAATGCAGAATTGTAGACTAATCACATTTGATGTTATCTCCCCTAGTATGCCCTGATCTTCAGCTTATCTTCTGAACAAATTTGCCCCAATCTTTGATTTGATTTAATTCTGAATTTAGGGCACATTTTCTTTCCTTCTTTATAAAACAAGACTTGCACAATATTAAACAATAACTATGATTAAATAGCAGAGTTTATTAAGATAAATATGGGAATATGACAATGAATAATGCGATATTAGTGACCGATCAACTGCACTTCATGATTAGTTTCTAATTATTACAGTTATTCAGTTATGGATATAGGTAAAGTGTAATAGTAATCTCGTTGATATCAGTGAACTTATATCTTCATAATTTTACATCAATTATCAGTTATCTATGATTAGAGACACCATTGTTATTATTGACTTTATATCTCTAGTTTTCTTTATCAGATGTCAGTTAATAGTTATCAGTTGTCAGTTGTCAGATATCAGTTATGAGTTATCAACTATTATTGGCATCAGTCGTTACTGGAGATATTCAGTTACTATTACACTTTAAATATATATAATTTACATATTAATAAAAGACATCACAACCCGGAGAAAAGAGGTAATTGCCTGATAATGCATGTCGCGTATTTTGGAAGGATTTAGGATGGTTAACTGAGTTTTAGGTTCCACCATGGGGAATCAAGATAGCACTGGCTACCTAGTTATTCAGTTATTGAGTTATTGGGCTTTGCTCAAAGTATGACGCCACACCAGTTATTCTTTTGTGTGGGGCTTTGGTCTCAGTTATTAGGGTCATGCACGGTACCCTTCCAAAACACATGCACTACATTGCCAGGTGTTTTCCATTGATTGAAATAGGGAAAAACATTAAAAAAATTTAAAGAGAAATTATAAGCAATAAAAAGAAAAATATAAGAACTCTCTTCTGAGATTCTGCGGTAGTGTGCCGGTGGAAGTCTGGCCAGCTCGCAAATACTTTGTTCCATTGACGATACGAGCGATCAAGTTTTGAACTCTATTGCTTGGGAATTTCCTTCTCACCTGGTTCCAAAAATTCATTGAGAATTGAATATCTAGGCTATTGGCACGCTGAAGTAGATCCTTAAAGGATGAGAGAAATGAATTTCTAAAAAGCTTGAAAGTTGAGTAAGATCTCTAGCAATCTTTACTTTCAATAGCCAGCCAATCAAAATGCAACCTTGGACATGAATTTTTTCAAACTCCTGAGCCTAGCCTGCTAGTATGCTATTTATAGGCTTAATCAGGGGTAGTAGACCCCTAAAAATCAGCTAACAGCTATAATGCACATTGGGCAAGGTTATATAGCCTTTGACGAGGCTAACTTGCCAATTGGTGAAGCTAAATTAGCCTTTGGCAAGGCTAGCTCGGCCGCTGCCAGGCTAGCCTGCCAAGCTGTGAATAACTGCTAGCTTAGAGAGTTAATATCCCTTAATTATCTCCTTTTAATGGGAGATAATGGGGTATAACTACCCATTTAAAGTGAGCATTAACCCACTAATGTAGTGGGTGGTTATCTCACTAATCCCCATCAGGGATTTGAAATGGTCAATATGACCAAAAGCTCCATGCGAAGCTAGCCCAGTGCGGGGCTAAAACTTCATGTGGAGCTAGCCCAATACAGGGCTAAAGTTTCATGTGGAGCTAGCCAAGTGCGGGGCTAGAAGTTAGCTCTCAGTGGAGCAATGAAAAGTTTCAAATGAAGGTAGAAGTTAGCTCTCGATGGAGCCATGGAAAGCTTCATGCAAAGCTAGAAGTTAGCTCTCAGCGGAGCTTTAAAAAGTTTCAGGTGAAACTATAGCCTATTGGGCTCATGCGACGCTAAGTGTTGAACAAATTAGCCATATAAGCCTGCCTAGGCCTTTTCAAAGGCCACACTAGGCCTACTGTTTGCTTCACTGCATTAGTAGAGTCCAAGCCACTACTCTGTCCATCAGAGATGGGCCGAAACTGATTGTCAGCTTGTCTGTGGCTTGTCTTTTAAAAGTGTCGACAAGTTTGACATCATTCAGATCGGTTGAAGAGCAATTTAGGAGTTTGTCTTTTGGAGTGTTAACAAAAACCCTTCAAAGTTTTCATGAATCTGTAATAGAGTAGTACAGATTTTGAAATACTTTGAACTTGTGACCTAAAATTTGACATTGCTTAGGTCAGAAAAGTCAATTAGACTTAGTTGAAGTTCCATGCGGAGCAAGCCTCAGACAAGGCTAAAATAGCTTGTCTATGTGAGGATAAGCTTTGCATGCAAGTTCTTAAAAAGAATAGAGAAGGTGAAAATTCATCAAGTAAAATTCCCGAAGAAATTAGAGGTGTGACTGAAATTATTCAAAGGTAGATAACATGATAAAATCAGTCCAAAATGAAAGAATCCACCATGGATAAAAGAGGGTAAATCTTGGAATCTGTCTATTCAGAGGTGATGGACTGGACATGACAGGTTAGGAATCACTAAAAAAAAGGGTTTGCTATTCAGAGGTGATAAACTGGACATAACAACGAAGAGAGGCCTGCTAGACTAAAAGTGAAATCTGGATATCTGTCAGTTTAGAGATGACAAATTAGACATAACTGATTAGGAATTACCATATTCGGAGCTTTATCATTCAAAGATGACGAAGTGGACAAAATAACAAAAGGAAGGATGAGATTCGTCAGTTCAGAGGTGACGAACTGGACATAACCGATTTGAAATTACCAAACTCAAAAGTGTTTGTTGTTCAGAGGTGAAGGACTAGACAGAACAGTAAACAATAGGTGAACACGACTTTAGGGACTGTTGACACTCTAAAAAAGACAAGATTCCTAACTGGCCTGGACAATGTCTAACTTGTTGACATCTACAAAAGACAAGTGGCAGACAAGCCGGCGACCAGTTCTTTGTCCATCTCAAAGGGGGACAAATCAGTAACTTGGACTCTACTGATCCAGTGAAGCAGACAGTAAGCCAAGAAAAGCTCGTGAGAAGGCCCAAACAGGTCCAGAGACACTAAGTTAGCTCAACACTTAGTCTCGCACAAGCCCACGAGATAAGTCTCGTATAAGAAGCTAAAGTTGCTTAGTATCGCAAGAAGCTCCTTCATAGTCTCGTTGCGAGCTAACTTACAACTTCGCACAGAAATGTTTAGTTAACTCCGCAGAGAGTTAGTTTCGCTTGAAGCCCTATGCAGCTACGCAAAAGGGTAATTGGTAGCTTCACCATAAAGTTATCCAGCTCCGCTAAAGAGCTTTCTTTTAAATTCACCAGGTGCTTCTCCCAGCTCCGCCATGAGCTCAAGCAATGACTCCGCTGCGGGTCTTTTATGGTCACCTTTGACCAATCAAATCTCTAGATGAGATCAAATCTAATTAAGATCAAATCTAATTGAGATCAAAATTGGTAGTTGTTTGCCATGATCTTTTGACTCTCCCAATCAAGTGAGAAGATCAGGAGAAATCTTTCAGTTATTTAGAAAGGATCAAGGGCGCATCCCTCATTTAGCAGAGCGGATCAAGAGATCAGCACTACTTGCTATTCCTAGCTTCGCAAAAGCTATATCTAGCCTCGCGGCGAGACTACTTTCCAGATGTAAAACAGATTGACTAAATTTGTTTCCAGATTTTCAGGGCAATTATACCCCTACTCCTCCATATAAATAGCCTACCAGGGGTGAGAGCTAAAAAGGAGGAGAGGCTAGGAAAAAGAGAGGAGAGACGGCTAAGAACAGGGATCTACTCTCTTACTTTCAAGAATTCAGAGAATTACTTCTCTAATCAGGGTGCTAATACCCTAAGATCTTCCTCCCTCTCAAGGAATTTTTAGAACCAAGCGAGAAGGAATTCCCAAGTGGAGGCAGCTCGAGAAGTAACAAGAGGGCTCTACCGACCTTTTGTTCTCTGATTCCCCGAACCAGGTGAGAAGGAAATCCCATCAGGCGGCAGTCCGATTGTCTGATTGATCGCATCATCAAAGGGATAAAGTGATCGCGCGCTGATCAGATTCGTACCGGCACATTTTCCCAGAAATCTCAGAGGAGATCTACCTATAATTTTCTTTTCAAATTACTTGTAATTTAGCTCCTCGATCTCTTTTGTAAGTTTTTCCCTTTGCAAAAATCAATGGAAAACAAGATGGCGACTCCGCTGGGGATTGCATTCTCCACTGTTGAGAATCAAGTGTCGCAATGCGACGAACAGACCTTCGGGTCTACTCCTGAGTGCAAGGAAGTCAGCGTAGCTGAAACCCCTCTGGCTAATTCTTCGAAGCAAGTCTCTGTCGAGACAGATAAGGCTCTCCGCAAGCCTACTACGGTCTTCTGGCGCAACAAGGAGGGTCAGGATCTTGAGCCTATTACCTTCGAAAACCTAGTCGTTCATTTCGACCAAGAAAAATTCGAAGAGCTCCTCTCTGGAGGTGGTTCAATGCTCGACGCACGGAAGTATAGGAAGGTCTTGGTGACCAAGGTTTCAGAGCAGAAACCAGCCCTAAATGGGCGAGTAGTCGAACGGATTTCCTCCCAACTCCTCTCAGCCTCGCACGAGGCTAGCCAGGTTCTCTGCGAACCTAAATCTCCTCTTCTAAAGTAGATGTGGAGGCCAAAGCAGAAAGATCTATATGAAGCTTCAGGCATAGCTACGCCACATGCTCGCCTATCATGTGAAGACAAAGGCAAAATACTTGCCTACTTCGACGAGGTCATTAGCCGCGAAGCTAAGAAGGTGACTATACCTTCGCCTAATTTAGGAGCAGCAACTCCTCGTGCCAACCTTGTTCTTATGAGCAAATTTGCTGATAACATGGCAAACACAATTCCAGTACCTCAGGGTACGTGCAGAGTTCCCAGCCGCCAGACTGGAACTAAAGCACCTAGCAGTGCTAATCACCTTCGCAGCAAGGAAATGAAAAATGCACCACAGTGGCTTCGACCCCCAGTTCCTCGAACGTTAAGCTCGCTATTCGCGTCGGTGCTAAGGGATCGTTTCTAAGTGTTGACAGTGATGCTTTTGCAGCTTCAGCACCCAAGGACATTCTCAAAGTTCTTAGCCGTGAAGCTAGAGCTAAAGCACCTAGCAGTGCTAACCACCTTTGCAGCAAGGAAGCGGACAAAGCACCACAGTGTGCTCCACTTCCCAATTCATCAAGCACTAAGCTCGCTCTTCGCAGTGGAGCTAAAGGATCATCCCAAAGTGTTGATAGTGGTGCTTATGCAGCTTCAGCACCCAAGGACATTCCTAAAGTTCTTAGCCGCGAAGCTAGAGCTAAAGTACTATTTAGTGCTAATTATCTCTGCGGTGATGAAAAGAACTGGGCATCGTCCTATGCGTAATCCAACAGAGCCTCTGCGCTAAACCGCTTAAGCCCGACTGGGTCTGACTTGCAAGAATTCTTGACAAGTAAACGAAACTCAGAATCTTTCCAGACTTCTCCCTCCTGTTGTCAACAAGTAGGATGTCAGTTGGTGACAGCCCATTGCCGGCTAGGACCAATCCCCGCCACTCTTCCAGACCGACGATCAGTTTTTGATCGACTATCGAAACAAGATCCTGTGAAGCATCGCAAAAGGAGCGTATCGCAAGATCTGCCCTCTGCATCCATTAATATGATCGGAAGGGGACGAGAGCCACGTAGCGACAGACGAGCGTCGCATGCCGCTCCCTCCAGTTCTCCAGATCCGGATTATAGTCCGGGCCTTGGCGAAGTCTTGGTACCCAAAGAAGGTGTCTTCTGAAACACCAGATCTAGGGTCGCAATACCCTACAGTTATGAACAGCCATCCTCCTCAACCACAGTAACCTCACCAGAACCAATGAGAAGATTATTTCAATAGTCTGATAAGGAGGGTATGCCTCTTCAGCGACAGTCAGCTCGGTATGAACAGATAGTGTATCAGTGAATATGACTGATAACGGTAATGATAACCTCCATCGACGGTTGAAAGCTCAAGAGCAAACCTCTAAGGCTCAGCAAGAAGCCTTGGACAACATTCAACAGATGCTCGCTCAACTCCTCACCAACCGGAATAACAATGATACCGGGAGTAACCATGATGAGGAAGAACATCATAGCAATGAACAACCCAAGACTAAGAAGTCGAAGGAAAATTCTTCTATGGACGCTGAAGTTCTTAAGGGCATCCAAGCTCAGATCACATCCCTAGCTCAGAGGGATGAACTAAAGAAAGTAGGGATAGTTCGTCCTTACCCTTTAGAATGGGATTCAGTACCATACCCACCAAAGTTCAAGCCGCCAACGTTACATACGTATGATGGTAAGAGCTCGCCAAACCAGCACATCTACTACTTTCGGTCTCAGACCGGTAATGTTATAGACAATGATGCTATCATGGCCAGGCTGTTCATTGGCACCCTGAAGGGGGTAGCATTCGACTGGTTCCGAAGCCTTCCTCCGGGCTCTATCAATTCTTGGATCGACCTAGAAACTCGATTTATTTCTCATTTCTACGAGGATGATACCGAGGTGACCATGGACAAACTCCTCTCTACCGTACAGAAGAAGGGTGAATCTGTCCGCGACTACATTGAACGGTTCAGAAACTTGTCTTTGATGTGCCCAGCAGGGATGCCACTACCCATGCTCTTGTAGACATGTAGGCATAACTTCCTCGACCAAGTGGAGATTCGTATGGGGGCTGTCAAAGCCCATATCTGGAAGGAACTAGTCGAACAAGCTAAGATAGCCGAAAAGTCAGCTAAGAAGTTCGAACCATCTATCCCTAAAGGCAAATGGGGTATGAATAATAAAGAGCGCAGAGACATGGCACAGTCTTCCCAAGCTAAAGGGAAAGAGACTATGTCCGTTGAATTGTCAGGGGACGTTCATTCGAAGGCCAAGAAGAGCAGCTTCAATAATCAGGAGTCTAAGTTTCCTCCGAAGCAGTACTCCTTCAAAGATGAAGAGGCGGTCGCAATATTCCATTTACTCCACAAAGAGAATAAATTGAAGCTGTTGGATGTTCGACGCCCTAATGAAATGGGACGCTCAAATGACCCTAACTATTGTCTCTTTCATAGGATGGTTCATCATCTTACTGATAAGTGCTTTATCCTCAAGGATAAAATTCAAGCTCTAGTCGATCCGGAGTTCTGACTCTGAAATCAGAGCAAAAGAAAGTCACTGCAAACATGGTGACTCTCGAGTTCGGCAAAACCCAAAAAGTCACAGTTTCTGACGGGACCTTTCCAATCTCTGCACCACGGCTGGAGTAAAGCATCCTTCAGCTAAAACTCAAGATAAGGGTCTTGTTGCCTTGACACTGGAGACAGGGGAAATCATGTGGATACACCCAGACCTTGTCCAAGATGAATAATGGGATTCGAAGAAATCTAAGTCGAAAGGCAAATCTTGCAATGTTATCTCCATCCTACCAGATGATGGCAATCTCACAGCAACTTCTCTCAGCGATTTTGAAGGGAAAAAGCACGCTTGCACGATACAGGCTGATGTTCCTCAACCGACAGGTACTCGATCTGAAAAATCATACTTAAAACAGTATGAGAAAGCTACTGACGAGATACAATAGCAGACGACGTCAGTACAAATATCCACACTGGCTCCGCTCCTGACAACGGGAAAAGAGAAGCAGAAAGGAATCTGGTTCGACCATGTCTTGAAGAAGCCTTCAGGCCCAGGGCTTAACATGCCCTTTCGTTTTGACATATTGGCCCAGCTGACTAATATCCCAGCTCTTATTACCATACACGAGCTCCTTCGTCTCTCAAAAGAGACAAGAGAAGCACTCAGAGATGCACTGGCTAACTCAGAATCATTCCTGACATATATGCCAGAAATCCCTAAAGATGACACCCAGTCTTCTTTCCCTGAATGCCATCATGTGCAATCAAAGGTACCTGCTATTACCTTCACAGAGGAGGGTATGCTTCTCAAGGATAACAAGCACAATCGACCTTTGTACTACACCGGATATATCAGTTCGACATGCATTGAAAGGGTACAGGTTGATCTGGGGTCTGCACTTAGTATCATCCCCAAAAAACTCCTCTACTTCCTTGGCATACCACTGTATTGGTTGTCTGCAACCACTACAACAATATACGATTTTAATAGGGAGAGTAGTCATCCACTTGCAAAGATTCGACTCCGTTGCCGAATAGAGAGCTTGAAGTCAGAGGTGACGATCTATGTCATTAACGCTGACACAACATACAACTTGTTATTAGGGAGACCTTGGATTCACGCTAATTGGATTGTCCCCTCCACTCTACACCAGTGCTTCAAATATATTGAAGATGATGCAACAGTATGAACTGTCTTCGCTGAGAAGCAACCATTCAAAAGGGTGAAAAATTACTTTACTGACGCTCTCCTGTATCAAGAGATCGGTGAAACAATAAAAGAATCATTGCCTGACGATGATGATAATGGTAAGGAGGCGGATTCAGAGTCTGAAGCAGACAAGCCAGCCATTTTGATCAGTTAACGATTGTAGCATGTCTTAATAATCCCCAATGTAACACTCCTTCTGAAGATGAGTGCGAATGGGTAATTAATGACAATATTTCCTTTGATTATTCTATAAGTGTTGAATTGTTTGAATCCGTTACGGATAGCTCTCTGCACATGCCCTTACATAAGCCAGGTACATCAAGTTCACCCGTGGAATTCATAGAAGGATCTGTTTCAGTGGTTCCTCCATCCAAAGAGGTCAATTACCAATAATAATCGGTAAAGCCCAACTGCAAAGGTCTACAGCCGCGGATTCAAGTTCAGACTCAGACACCCCATAATTTTCCATTATGCACGATCAGCACACCATATGATGAGAAAAATGGGGTATAACCTGCAGCATGAGAAGGGCCTGAATTTCAGAAAAGAAAGACGTGGTTTTCTACGCAACTTCATGCCAAGAGGGAAACCAACAAATTACTATGATAACACACGCAAGGGGTTGGGATACATTACACCCACACCGCCAGCAATGGTTCAATCTGAAGATAACAAACCAATCCCATCACACTCTGCCTCTTCTTCCGAATGGGACTCGGACGTCAGTGTGGGAACGGTGTTCAAAGAGCTCACTGTTAATATGACTTCAAGTAGCCAATTGGACCCAGCAGAAGCTACTGATGAGGAACCATGGGCTCAGCAATTAGATCTCTAGTGGGAAAAGCAATTCGAACAACGCGAACCACCTACTGAAGACAAGGTGATCCAGGTTAACTTGGGTAGTCAAGATCACCCTAAGCCCATCTTTATAAGTGAAGGCTTATCACTCACAGAAAGAGAAGAATTGATGATACTTATAAAGGAGTATATAGATGTCTTTACATGGAACTACACGAAGACATGCCCGGACTTGATCCATAAGTAGCCATGCATCGTCTGAACATCAGACCTGACGCCAAGCCAGTCAAGCAGCAGCAATGCCGGTTTTGTCCGAATATTATGGAGGCTATTAAAGTTGAAGTTCATAAGCTCATTGCATGCGGCTTCATACGGGAGGAACAACATCCAGATTGGGTTGCTAATACGTTCCTGTTTTCAAGAAGAATGGGAAAATACGGATCTGCATCGACTACCGTGATCTCAATACAGCCTGTCCTAAAGATGAATTCCCACTGCCCATCACCGATATCATGATTGACAATACCTGCGGATTCGAAAGGATGTCCTTCATGGACGGCTTTTCAGGGTAAATCAAATTAAGATGTATCCAGAGGATGAAAAGCATACTTCATTCCGAACACCGTTGGGGATATATTGTTATACCATGATGCCCTTCGGGTTAAAGAACGCAGGGGCAACTTATCAGCGGGCGATGAGTATGATTTTCTGTGATCATCTCCGAAAAACGGTAGAATGTTATGTCGACGATATTGCTGTCAAAAGTCGCGATAAGAATGACCATCTTCGTGACTTGAGAACGATGTTCGACATAATGCGGGCTCATCAACTGAAGATGAATCTGGCAAAATCCTTCTTGGGGGTTTTGAGCGGCAAATTCTTGGATTTATTGTTGCATCAAGAGTAATTCATCTTGACTCGGACAAAGTCAAAGCCATTCAAAACATGCATCCACCTAAGAATCTCAAAGAACTTAGGGGCCTACAAGGTAGACTGGCTTATATCAGAAGATTCATCACAAATCTCTCAGGCCGCTATCAACCGTTCACCCGACTCATGAAAAAGGATGTCTCTTTTGTATGGGATCAAGCCTGTCAAGAAGCTTACGAACATATCAAAAGATATCTCACAAAACCTCCAATCTTAGTAGCTCCCACATCAGGGAAAACGTTCCTGCTTTATGTGAAAGCTATGGACCATTCTCTCGGTGCTCTGCCTGCTCAAAAAGATGATAATGGTCATGAACAAGCTATTTATTATCTGAGCAGGACTCTGATAGGGGCAAAATCTCGCTATAATCCTATTGAGAAAGAATGCTTAGCTCTTGTCTTTGCTATTCAGAAGACACGACATTATTTGGTCGGCTAAACCATACATGTCATTTTCAGAGTGAATCCTTTGCTTCTTCTCATGCCGAAACCAAGGTCATTAAATTCAAGATTAGCTAAATGAGCCCTCCTTTTGTCTCAGTACGACATGCTCTTTGTCCCTCAAAAGGCGGTTAAAGGCCAGACACTTGCAGAGTTCTTGCCTGCCCATCTGGTTCCAGAAAGCTCAAAACTTCATGAAGATATTCCTGATGATGTCTTCGAATCCAATATAACTTCGTAGGATGAAGTTTGGCAGATGTTCTTCGATGGAGCATCACGAACAGGCCCTAAAGGTAAGATCATTGCCGGTGTGGGGGTTGTGTTTATCTCTCCACAAAATCATGTCCTTCCTAGAGCATTTTCTCTGACGGAATCATGCTCCAACAATGTGGCAGAATACAATGCTCTACTCATTGGTCTTCAGCTCGCTCATGAAATGGGGGTACGCTACCTTGAAGCTTATGGTGATTCAAAACTGATTGTCAATCAGGTTAAAGGTGAGTACGAGGTCCGTCACGAAGACTTGGTACCTTATCATCATGCGGTCATCAAAATGGCTAATTTATTTGATGGCTTTTACATCGGTCACGTTTCTCGATCCCAGAATACTAGGGCCGATGCTCTGGCTGCATTAGCAACAATGCTAGACTTGCCAGTCGACACCAAGTATCACCTTACAGTGGCGACTTGACACCTTGTCTGCTCTAAACATATGTTGAGAACCAGTAATATCTCAACGGATCTTGAACCGAGAGATTGGCGATTTTCCCTCATCAACTATGCTCTGCATGGTTTGCTGCCGGATAACCCTAAAGAAGCGGCATCTATCTGGCGAAGGTCTCTCCGCTTTTACTATGATCCAACTCTGAAGACATTTTACCGTCATTCATATGATGGTATCCTCCTCCGTTGCCTTTCTAATTTAGAAGCACAAGAGGTGCTTAAAGAAGCGCACGATGGCATATGCGGAGCTCATCAGCCAGGTCCAAAACTTAAGGACCGATTGCACAGGCTTGGATATTATTGGCCAACCATGATAGCCGATGCCATCCAATATGCACGGAGGTGTAAGGCCTGCCAAATCCATGCAGACTTTATACATCAGCCTCCAGAGTTGCTTCATTGAACTGTTACTTCATGCCATTTGAAGTGTGGGGAATCGATGTCGTAGGGCCGATCAGCGCCTCCTCAACAAGAGGTCACTAGTTTATCTTAGCAATAACTGATTACTTTTCAAAGTAGGCAGAAGCTATACCACTGGTGGAAGTTAAAACTTCTAACGTGGTTAATTTCATCAAACACCATGTCATCTATCGATTTGGTGTCCCTAGGCGGACATCCATGATAATGGTCCCCAATTTGCAAGCCAGGTATTCTATCGGTTCTATGTCAATACCAAATTCAGAATGTGGCATCAACTGCTTGTAACCCCGCCGCTAACGGCTTGGCGGAAGCATTCAACAAGACAATCATTAAGCTATTCAAAAAGTTCATTTCCTCAAATAAGCTAGACTGGAATTAGAAACTTAGTGAATGTCTTTGGGCCTACCGAACCACAATTCGGACCCCGACAGGTAATACACCTTTTTCTCTAGTATACGGGTGCGAAGTAGTCATAC
This sequence comes from Agave tequilana, assembly GCA_038442645.1. Lineage (NCBI taxonomy): Eukaryota > Viridiplantae > Streptophyta > Magnoliopsida > Asparagales > Asparagaceae > Agave > Agave tequilana. The sequence goes on along the minus strand of JAVJIF010011908.1, from coordinate 87,603 downwards.
CGTTAGAAATCTAGATGCCGTCATTATGAGTCGCTTTGATGACTAAGATGACAACGGAGGACAACGATCGGTTGCGACTTCAAGAGCTCGAAGCCCTAGAGAAGAAGCGGTTACAAGCTCAATAACACATTGAGTTGTATCACGCCCGGATCTCAAAAGCCTTCAATAAGAAGGCCGAGCAAAGAGTCTTCCAGAAAGGAGATTTGGTTTTAGCCGTCAGACGACCGATGATCATGACGCACAAAACCAAAGGCAAATTTCAGCCCAAATGGGAAGTACCGTTTGTAATAGAAACAGTCTATTCAAACGGGGCATATCGCCTTAGGACTTCAGATGGTGATTTACTCATACTGCCGATTAACGATAGGTTTTTAAAGAAGTATTATCCTTGATAGGATCCTTCTCATGATCAAGTTAACATTACACCCTGATCAAGACCTTCAGATCTAAGATATGCAGAAGGAGCGCTCCTCTCTTTCTCTAAACAAAATTATACAACCATAGACCAGTATCGAGCTGATCGTACACTGGTTGTTTCAAAGAAGAATCAAGATTACAAATATAGTAACCAAATAATCCAACACCTATAATGGTTAAGGATAGAGGAAAATGTTGGCCTTTAAGCCCAACATAAGTCCTCGACAACTCATCATGCTGAGGGGAATAGAATGGCTAGCCTGACTCAAACGGTAGTTGGTAAAGGAATACCAAATCCATTGACAGCTGAGGATTTGTTAAAAATCCTAAGGGACCTGTTCCCATTTGATTCCGCAACTAAGGATAGAGGAAAACGTTGGCCTTTAACCCGACATAAGTCCTCGACAACTCATCATACTGAGGGGAATAGCATGGCTAGCCCGACTCAAATGATAGTTGAAAAGGCATACCAAATTCATTGACAGCTGAGAATTTGCTAAAAATCCTAAGGGACCTGTTCTCATTTGATTCCACAGCTAAGGATAGAGGAAAACGTTGGCCTTAAGCCCAACATAATCCTCGACAACTCATCATGCTTAGGGGAATAGCATGGCTAGCCCGACTCAAACGGTAGTTGGTAAAGGCATACCAAATCCGTTGACAGCTGAGGATTTGCTAAAAATCCTAAGGGACCTGTTCCCATTTGATTCCACAGCTAAGGATAGAGGAAAATATTGGCCTTAAGCTCAACATAAGTCCTTGACAACTCATCATGCTGAGGGGAATAGCATGGCTAGCCCGACTCAAACGGTAGTTGATAAAGGCATACCAAATCCGTTGACAGCTGAGAGTTTGCTAAAAATCCTAAGGGGCCTGTTCCCATTTGATTCCCTCTCCAAAATCACTTACCAATTCCCATTCATGGAATGGTAAGACCACATATGAAGGTATTCATATCCCTTGCAAAATTATGAGTCTAACCTATCATGTTAACACTAACCTCAGATAGCAAGACTATAATCTACTCCCCAACGAATAAAGCCAATATCCCCAGTAATAAACCCCGCTTGTCATTCTCTTCAACAGAACAACAGGTCCACTCAAATTACTGTTATGTTCAAGCACCTCTAATAGTAAATGAATCTTTGTCAAGTTAACATCACACCTCTGGCAAGTTGCTGTACAAATCCCCACAAAGCTTCTGATACATGATCTTCTATGGGACTCATTTCCTAACTCCCCAGCGGGTTTCTAATAACTAGTCCTCAGTAGACTTTTCTGGTTGTCACGTTAACAATATACCTCTGACAATTTCTTTCAAATAACATCCGAAGGAGATATTAAAATCTCCATGGAGTTAATAATCAAGTCTGATTTCCCCCAGTGGAATTATTTCTTTGTCATCATGTCCAGTTCGTCACCTCTGAATGACAAATTTTGAGCTTGGTTGCTTCTCAATCGGTTATGTCCTTGTTACCTCTGAACTGACAGATAGCCAAGTCTCATCTTTCAGTCCAGTAGGGACTATTCCTTTGTCATCATGACCAGTTCATCACGTCTGAATGACAAAATTTCAAGCCTGGTGGCTTCTCAATCGGTTATGTCCTTGTTACCTCTAAACTGACAGATAGCCAAGTCTCATCTTTCAGTCCAGTAGAGACTATTTCTTTGTCATCATGTCCAGTTCGTCACCTCTGAATGACAAATCCTGAGCTTGGTGGATTCTCAATCGGTTATGTCCATACTACCTCTAAACAGACAGATAGCCAAGTTTTATCTTTCAGTCCAGTAGGAACTATTCCTTTGTCATCATGTCTAGTTCGTCACTGATTAGTCACATATATTGCATTTACATTGTCACCTTACCATGCTTTTTAGCTAATAAATCCTTTTAATAAGTTTTCTTTTTCTTTGCTAAATGTAGGCCCAAGTGCTCAAAGAAAGAAAAGAGAAACAAGCCCAAAAGCCTACCAAATTCTGAATTAATTCAGAATAAATTTGAAATGAAGAAATCAGGGGTAAATCTTGGCATATCAAGAGGTTTAGAAGAATCCTCCATGAATCGAGTGATTGAAGCCACACAATCAAAGGCTGTTTCGTCAGCGGTTGGAGCAGAAACAAGAAAACCAGCAGAAGATACGGGCTACACACCAAATCAGTGATCTCCCCCCTTTTGGTGTGGCCACCTGGCCACACCAGGGCTGTCGGGGGAGCGTTTGCTCCCCCAATCTTCCCGGGATCCTCTCTGTTAGGGTTTTGCCTATAAATATTGGTTTCAGCAAAGAAAAAGGCAGCGAAGACTAGGATTAAGTTTTATATTTATTTTTTAGGATTAGGCTCTTTATTAGCTAGAACAAAAGTTGTAATCTTGCTTTTTAATTTGTAGTCCAGTATCAAAATTTGTGAGAGAGAGGACTGAGAGCTTGTACTTGAAGATTGAAGTGACAGCAATACAAAAGTCGAGCCAAGTTTTCTTCCACTTGCAGTACAGTATGGTTTGCATTATGTCTATGTTTTCTTCGTTGTTTTCTATGGATAACTAAACGTTTTTCTGCGCTTACTATCGCAACTCTCTTTTGCTTTTCGTCTCTCCTGCTTTTAAAAGAAAAAGACCCGATGACTCATATGAATGCCTCACTTAAAAGCCTTTCTTTTTGAAAGTGTTCTTGAAGGCACATGAGGATGGGTATGGATAGTTGAATTCACAATTCTTTCATGAACATCTCTTGAATCATTTTTAATTCATTTTTGCTTCTTCGCGCTTGATGTTTTAATATTCGATTCTAACTATTTCTTGAAGAAAGGACTCAACGCTTCTAACCATCTTATATGCTTTACTTAAAGCTTTCTAAAAATTAACTTTAAGTTTTGCAAATGATCACTTGAGGGACTTAACATTTTAAGAGAAGAATGAACAATTGAGTAATGAGATAGTAAGCCCAGACTTTCTTCATTATTACAAACAACAAAATAATTTTCAAGCTTTCTAAATCACCTTCTCCAAAACCTTTTCTAAAAGTTGCAATTTTTCTTTCATTCATCTCTTTCTTTCCACTCTCTTTTTCATAAAAAGCGAACACAATTCCTTGTTTTAAAACGATTCACCGAAAAGCTTCCATCGCATCCCTCCTCGTGGACACGACCCGTTAGCCACAAACTACATGGTAAACTCTTAAACTTTTTGATTGTTCTTTATTTTAGCAATCAATTTTTGGCGCCGTTGCCGGGGAGGGAACGGTGTATTTGTTTTCTAACAAGTTTTGTGTGTTGTTTCAGGGACTTGAAGATCAAGATCTAGCATTCAAGCTTTGCAAGAGAAGACTTGCAAATTCTGTGCCCCTACTCTCGAAAGTAGGAAACAGAATTTCAAGAAATTGCTTTGCAAAATTGAAAAAATTAATTGGACTACTAAAAACTCTTTTTGCAGGACATATTGCTCGCAAAATTAAGTTTTTGTACGTTATATTTTTGCTATTTCTGCTATCACATCCCTGTTTTAATCCAACAGTAATTTGAGTGATTGTGAATTGCTTAAAAAACGTTTAGACTTGCATTCTAGGCATTTGTCTAATTACGTTTACTTTACAATTACTGTTGAAGAGAGCTGGAGATAAGGTATGTATGCATAGCATATAGTTTAGGAAACATTCTTGGGTGATATTTGCTTTTGAATGCTACTTTTCTATATCTTGCACACTTTGCACGAATCAATTCTAAGGGCAAAATCCAAGTCAAGATAAGGTGGGGAAGTCATTACCCTTCCTTAGCCCACAAACCATCTCCAAGCACGCACAATCTAAGCCTAAATAAAATCTGATAGACGTTGGCCTTAGGGACATCTCTAACTCATTAAGAGATTATCCTAAGGGGGAAAAGTGTTAGAATTTGACTCCTGCCGAATCAGTGTCTAGGAAAGGGATTAAGGGCCGAAAGCCCAAAGATTGGTGGTTACTTAATTAAGGAACGTCTTTGACGGATAACCTTCCACCAATCTTGTCCTGACCTTGCTGATTAGCTTGTGGTCAGAGTCTACATTATACCTCCAGTGGACAATCAACCAGTTAGGAGTTGTCTAGGTCAAGGTTACCTTAGACTAGGCTTGGTTGTTTTTCTTTTCTTGACTATTGGTGAACTTGTTTGTGATTGTGTTTGTGTATGCAAGTGTGGTCAAGAGACCCTAATTCATCTAGGTTAACTAGAAACACATCACCACCCAAGTTCGAAACAAGACCAGTTCGGTTATGGATCGACTGACATCTTTGCAGGATAGGTTTTATCCTATTAGAACATCACTTCCATCCTGCATCCAACTTCCATCGGTTGGTGAACACAACTTTGAGCTTAAGCCACAGTTCATCAATACACTCCCTAAGTTCCATGGCCTAGAGTCCGAAGATGCTTATTTCTTCATAAGAGAATTTGAGGAAGTATGCTTAATGATGAAAATCCCACACCTTGCAGATGATGCTATTAGGTTGAGATTTGTCCCATTTGCTCTTAAGGACCTAGCCAAGAAATAGCTCTATAGCTTAGCGGCCAGCTCTATCACATCTTGGGATAGTTTCATCAAGGTCTTCTTGAAGAAATTCTATCCAATCCATAAAACTGCTCTCATTAGGAAGACGATCATGCAATTCAAGCAAGAACCCAGCGAACCGTTCTGGAGGTACTTTGAACGCCTTAAAGACTTCCTTGTCCAATGTCCACATCATGGAATAGAGAAATGGCGATAATGCCAAATTCTCTATGACGGTTTAGACTATTCCACCAAAACCCTCTTAGAAAACATGTGCCAAGGGGGTTTCTTGTAGAAAGATGAAAATGAAGGATGGGATTTGTATGAAAATCTAACTGAGAAGACCATCCAATGGGAATCTGCTAGCGAGACCTCTAGGAATCCTACTCCATCTCTTCAAAAGGAGGTCTCCATTCTATCGAATCGTCCATCGCTAATGAGGCTAAGTTAGCTAACCTGGCTAGAAGACTAGAAGCTCTAGAAACGAAAGAACCAAGTCCAGTCAATCAAGTCAGCCCGAACCAAGTTCCAACTCCGGGTTGTACTTACTGTCAGGTCATGAATCATGTGTTTGAGGAGTGTCCTGTATTTCAAGCTCACCAACATTTTCCTGAACCGATGAATGCGGCCTTTTCAAGGCGAACAATGATCCTTACGCTCCAACGTACAATCCTGGCTGGAGAAATCACCCCAATTTCTTATGGAGCCAACAAAATAATGACCACCCCCGGTCAAACCACTTCAATCATTTCAATTTTTCCAATCATCAACCCAACTTTTCCAATCACCCTCACAATTCTCCCAACAATTTTCAAATTATCAACAAAGTTTTCCCAACCAAGCTTCACCATCGTCCTTCCAGAATCCTCAACTTGAAAGGAGAATGACTAATTTCGAGAGAAACATGGAAAGGTACATGAAGAACCAAGATTCCCTCATGCAAACAATACAGAGGCTAGAGGGTCAAATGAGCCAGTTAGCCAACCCACAACATGAGAGGCAAAAGGGTACCTTGCCCAGTCAACCAATTATGAATCCTAGGAATTAACAACAAGCTCATTTGGTTGAGGATCAATCACTGAATCAATGTAATGCTGTTCATACATTGAGGTCGGGAAAGAAAGTTGATAACAAGGTATCAACACCACCTAATCCTAGTCAGCACAATCACACTTCAGCATCCACCTCATCTAATCCCACCCCTCCTAAAGTTGATGAATCTGTAAAAGATAAGTCAACCAGTCATGTGTACCAGCCTATAGCACCATTTCCTAATAGGCTGAAAAACAAGCAACATCTGCACATGGATAAGATAATTGAGATCTTCAATCAAGTGAAGATAAATGTGCCACTTCTTGATGCCATCCAACAAGTCCCATCTTATGCTAAGTTTCTTAAGGACATGTGCACCAAGAAGAGAAAGACTAATGTACCTAAAAAGGTCTTCTTAGCCACTAACATTAGTGAGCTACTATCGGGTCCGATCCCTGTCAAGTACAAGGATCCAGGTAGTCTAACCATTGCCTGTACAATAGGACAAGCCGAGATTAGTCGTGCACTTCTTGACTTGGGGGCAAGTATCAACTTGCTTCCATTCTCAGTTTATCAATAACTCGGGTTGGGCGATCTTAGTCCAACTCGAGTCACTATCCAACTGGCTGACCGTTCAGTGAAAGTTCCAAAAGGAGAGATTAATGATGTCCTTATCCGGGTATGGGAGTTTATTTACCCTGTCGATTTCATAGCTCTAGAGACACAACCTGTGTCCAACTCCAATCATAGGCTCAAACTCCTGTTATCCTAGGGCGACCATTCCTTGCTACTGCCAATGCCATCATCAATTGTAGGAATGGGTCCATGAGGTTAACTTTTGGGGACATGACTAGAGAAGTCAATGTCTTCAACCTTGAAAAACAACCTCGTAAGATAAGGGATCAATCATTTGAGGTAAATTTTGTTGAAAATAATTGTGATGAAGAAGGTGAAGATATAGAAGATGAGTCGCTGTTTCTTAGTGAATTATTCAATGAAGGCGATTATCTTGATGAGAAGGCATATGTCGGAGATCCTAATGTTAAATTACCCTTTGAAAAGGGGAAATTTGATTTGAATATCTTCACTTTCGATGAGCCAACCAATAATGTATCGCATGAGAATATAGTTCAAGAACCTCCGATTGACATGCTCTTTGAAAACCTTTTCGAAGAGGAACTCATGTGTTTGGATGAAACAACTAGGGATCATTTGGTTAATTATACATTTTCAGGTGAAAGTGTTGATTTAAGCTTTGATGAGATCTATGGAACTGAGTTAGAATTCCTAGGCATTCATAATGAGGAAGTTCCAACTGAGAAGGGTGGTGGTGGTAAATTTTTGAATAATGATTGTGGCAATATGAAGGAGAAACACCTAAAGAAGGTGAGACTGGGGAGGCAGGAAGCTAAAATGACAAAACACTTGGCCTCCCCACTGTGCCCTATAAAGAGGACCCATTGGAATGATGGGAAGAGAGCTAGAGGGATAAGACTGAAAAAGCTCAAGGTATGGGTGAAACTTGATGTTGTACATATTTCTATATAATATATGCACCTCTTTTACATTTCATTTCATGCATGTATACATTTCTTTCATACATTGGGGACAATGCATGAGATAAGTGTGGGGGAGGGTTCTAACATGACTGATATAAAATATATATATATATATATATATATATATATATATATATATATATATATATATATATATATATATATATATATAAACTTTTTGAAAGGTTAGAACAATATTTTGATATATTTTTTTGTAAGAAATTAAGTCAATTTTAAGGAATAGGAGAATCATAATTAGAATTTCTTATACTTGGTAAAAATAAGATAACTTGTTTGATTTTTAGGGTCAGGAAGAAAATTTGTGAAAGTAATTTAGTTTTGATATTTACCTTGATGACATATGCACACAAAATACACTTACACACTTAGGGTTTAAAAACAGAGACTCTTATGCCTTATAAAAAAATATGATGAAAAAGAATAAAAAAAAGTTCTAATTATTGATTAGCTAGGTGCTTTGGCCTAAGCAAGCCTTAGTATTTATGCAAAAGATAATTAGATAAGTTTAAAAAAAAATGTGTCCTCTGATTAAGCTGGGTATTTATGCCTCATGAAGCATAAGTATTCACCCCTAAAAGGGGTACATCGTATAAATAAAAACCTTGGTTTCTTGGCCTTATCTGCTCGAGTGTTTAAGTCCTTAGGGGTGTTTTCTCACCTGGTGCCCTAAAACTGTCCGGTTTGGGTGTCACCGACTGAATGCTCGTTACATGGGCAGATTAGAAAGCCTAATGAAATTGAGGAATAAATTTCACCAAAAATAAATAAATATAAGGCATAGGAGTTAATGTTAAAGAACCCTTAGTCAACTTCACAGTCACGATGGTGCATACGACTCAGGATAAATTAATAGACTAGATGAGAAGTACAATTTGACGCCTTACTTTAATTGATGACATGTTTTTGAATAGAGACTAAGTTTAGGAATGAAAAATTTGATATTCCTATAACTTATAGATTACTTAAAGCCTTACAAATATACTTCAAATATTATCTCTTTTCAAAATGCTTTTCAAAAATACTAACTTCTTTCTCTTTCTTTTTGGATTTTGTGGGTGCAATCCACTGAAAACCCACACGAGACAAAACTCGTCCTCTAGGGGTAACCTAGAGGTTTAACGGCTTATTGCACATGCTCAGTGCAATCGAGTGACCTGCAAAAGTGGTCTAATAATTAATTAGAATTAGTCTGATGTTTTGCTCGAGGGCGAGCAAAAGATAAGTGTGGGGGTGTGATTAGTCACATATATTGCATTTACATTGTCACCTTACCATACTTTTTAGCTAATAAATCCTTTTAATAAGTTTTCTTTTTCTTTGCTAAATGTAGGCCCAAGTGCTCAAAGAAAGAAAAGAGAAACAAGCCAAAAAGCCCACCAAATTCTGAATTAATTCAGAATAAATTCGAAATGAAGAAATCAGGGGTAAATCTTGGCATATTAAGAGGTTGAGAAGAATCCTCCCTGAATCGAGCGATTGAAGCCACACAATCAAAGGCTGTCTCATCAACAGTTGGAGCAGAAACAAGAAAACCAGCAGAAGATACGGGCTACACACCAAATCAGTGATCTCCCCCCTTTTGGTGTGGCCACCTGGCCACACCAGGGCCACAGAAACACGGTCCAAGCCGCGTTTCCGCGGCTTGTTGAGACTGTTGGGGGAGCGTTTGCTCCCTCAATCTTCCCAGGATCCTCTCTGTTAGGGTTTTGCCTATAAATATTGGTTTCAGCAAAGAAAAAGACAGCGAAGACTAGGATTAAGTTTGTATTTATTTTCTTAGGATTAGGCTCTTTGTTAGCTAGAACAAAAATTGTAATCTTACTTTTTAATTTGTAGTCCAGTATCAAAATTTGTGAGAGAGAGGACTGAGAGCTTGTACTTGAAGATTGAAGTGACAGCAATACAAAAGTCGAGCCAAGTTTTCTTCCACATGCAGTATGGTATGGTTTGCATTATGTCTATGTTTTCTTCGTTGTTTTCTATGTATAACTAAACATTTTTTTGGGCTTGCTATCGCAACTCTCTTTTGCTTTTCTTCTCTCCTGCTTTTAAAAGAAAAAACCCGATGACTCATATGAATGCTTCACTTAAAAGCCTTTCTTTTTGAAAGTGTTCTTGAAGGCACATGAGGATGGGTATGGATAGTTGAATTCACAATTCTTTCATGAACATCTCTTGAATCGTTTTTAATTCATTCTTGCTTCTTCGCGCTTGATGTTTTAATATTCGATTCTAACTAGTTCTTGAAGAAAGGACTTAACGCTTCTAACCATCTTATGTGCTTTACTTAAAGCTTTCTAAAAATTAACTTTAAGTTTTGCAAATGATCACTTGAGGGACTTAACATTTTAAGAGAAGAATGAACAATTGAGTAGTGAGATAGTGCCCAGACTTTCTTCATTATTACAAACAACGAAACAATTTTCAAGCTTTCTAAATCACCTTCTCCAAAACCTTTTCTAAAAGTTGCAATTTTTCTTTCACTCATCTCTTTCTTTCCACTATCTTTTTCATAAAAAACGAACACAATTCCTTGTTTTAAAACGATTCACCGAAAAGCTTCCATCGCATCCCTCCTCGTGGACATGACCCATTAGCCACAAGCTACACGGTAAACTCTTAAACTTTTTGATTGTTCTTTATTTTAGCAATCAGTCACCTTTGAATGACAATATTTCGAGCTTGGTGGCTTCTCATGGTTATGTCCTTGTTACCTCTGAACCGACAGATAGCCAAGTCTCATCTTTCAGTCCAGTAAAGACTATTTCTTTGTCATCATGTCCAGTTCGTCACCTCTGTATGACAAATTTTGAGCTTGGTGGCTTCTCAATCGGTTATGTCCATGCTAGCTCTGAACTGACAGATAGCCAAGTCTCATCTTTCAGTCCAGTGGGGACTATTTCTTTGTCATCATGTCCAGTTCGTCACCTCTGAATGACAAATTTTGAGCTTGGTGGCTTCTCAATCAGTTATGTCCTTGTTACCTCTGAACCGACAGATAGCGAAGTCTCATCTTTCAGTCCAGTAGGGACTATTCCTTTGTCATCTTGTCCAGTTCGTCACCTCTGAATGATAAAATTTCGAGCTTGGTGGCTTCTCAATTGGTTATGTCCTTGTCACCTCTGAACTGACAGATAGACAAGTCTCCCTCTTTGCTTACTATTATGTCCAGTTCGTCACCTCTGAACAGTAAACACCTCGAGTATGGTAAACCCTAATCGGTTATGTCCAGTTTGTCACCTTTAAACCGATGGATATCCAATCTTATCTTTCAGACTATTTCTTTAATATGTAACTAACCCTATCAGTTTATCACTACTGATTAGATTAGTTATACTGTTTTCTTTTGAGGATTGCAATACAACTTGAAAGTAAGAACTGAAAATTTAGAAGATAAAACAAGTTGGAAATGCAATAGGGGAGCCAAATAAAATTACTTTTTATTTGATTCCAAAAGAGGGATACATGGATACACGGATTACAAGCTACGAGGGTGCTTCGTAGGATTTGATCCGTTCTTCAAGAGTGGCCAGCCTATTCTTCCTCTCCTCAGCAGCCCTGATAAGTGCCTGCGACCTCAACTCGGCCTCGTTAAAGCTCGCCGTCTGGAACAGGCGAGCCTCAATTTCAACCAAAGTTTCCTTCTATGTCAGCTCTTGTTGCAGGACTTCATTATTCTGAGCCTTAAGCTGCTCTAGTCATGCCATCTCCTCAAGACGCACCGGTTCATCCTTGGACAAAAGAAGATTAGCTTTCTTGATCATTTCCTTGGCCTTTTCGATTTTATCCTCAGTGTCGAGAAGAGCGCTGTTAGAAGCATCTATGGCATCCCCAAGTTCTACTTTCCTTATCTCCAAGGATTTCAAGTTGGAAGAAATTGCCTTAGCTGCTTCTTGAGCAGTAAGATGAGCTTCATACATTTCAGCAGCGAGTTGTGCAAGCTGATCATTAACTGAAGACTCCAGATCTGAATGGCTGAGACAGCGCCATTTGTCCACATCCCTCTCAAGCCTATCCTCTAGAAGCTCCAATATGGCAGCCTGGTCATCCCCTCTAAAGTCTCGAATGCTGTCAATACTTCGAGAGAGGACCACCTTCAAAGCGAAAAACGAGGTAGTCGAGCCCTTCAAGACCAAAGCAATGGAGCGCTTCAAACCCTTATAAAAGCTGTCGACTAGCTCAGCCATGAATTCATTCTTGGCTTCAACTACCCTCGGGGAATGGGGCCCCTGAAGGCAAAGCTTCCACCGATTTTACTGACGTAACCGTAGAGGGAATGGCAGGAGTACTAACTGGAGAAATATGTGGGATCGTCGGTGATCTCAGAGGAGTCCTTATTGAGACCAGTACACTAGCCACAATCGACGTAGGGCTAGTGACGACTTTCGGGAGAGCCGGCTCAACAACAAGTATTGGAGAAGTGGGACTGGCAATCACCTTCAGCTTCGCAATTGGCAAAATAGGCAGCACTGGCGAAATCACTAGCATTTCACTTACCGGTGTGGTTGGAAGTGAAGTTGGTTCCTAACCACTGTCCCCTCACTCTCTTTAAGACCACTGGCCGGTACAGGTTGATAAGAGGGCAAGCCATGATACAAGGCATCTAACTTAGTAGCATCCGTCGTAGTCGAAGTACTCGCATCACCCCTGATCCCCTCAGGAGGATTGGCTGGCTCCCTTAAAGTCGATGCACCCAAAGGTGGAACATCTGTAGCAAGATTCTGTTTAAGCAAAGTATAGTGAATATCTGGAGAGAAATATTCACAAAAGATCAAAACACTACCAAAAGATGATATCGCCTCCATCGCCTTGGCCGTAGCTTCTCTCCGAACTTCCTCGACGCCGGCATCAGTCCCCTCAGGCTCCATAGGAAAATCTTTGGCAGAATCAACACGGACGGCCAGCCCACCTTCACTCGCCGAACCCTCTGTGGTCCAACCTAAAGAGCTGGAGGCCATGGGACTTCCTTTTGAGGCCCCAATACCTGAAGGACCGACATCGGCCGCATCACCTCCAGAGTCTTTTAAGGCGACGAAGTAGCTAGCCTCGTCACCTTCTTTATAAGTGAACAGGGAATCATAGTAATCTCCCTGTTCCCCTACAGCCTCGGCTCTCGGGTCTCTTGTCGTAGCAGTTCCTGAATCATAGGATAAACAATGAGTTGTATGAAATATATAAGTATATGCTGCAAGAACAGGGCTGGTCTTACTCATGTCAGGAACAGCTCTGCCTCGGAGCCGACAGCCTAATGACTAATGGAGTGGGAGGAGGAGGCGCCACGATTGACTCACCCTCTGCAATAATGGTGGGAGTGTAGCGATGAGACCTCTTCACTACCCTCTTCCTATGAGAACCACCTTCCCGCTTTTGCTTGAAGTGGATATCGGGATCTTCTTCCTCCACTTCTTCTACATCAACATGTTCTATGGGGGCCGTGCCTACCCCACCAGGAGCATCTGTTGGAACCTCAGCACCTGCATTTCCCTCAAAACGGGGACTCTCTGCATCCGAAGCCTCACTATCAGCAGTGGCGATGAATTCCCTGAGGCCAGGCATGCAGACCTTCTTGCCCTCACCTCTCTCAGTGACTTTCCGCTTCAGCCGCTGAGAGATTAACTTTACGCCAAAAGAGTTAATAGAAAACCCAGTTGGTGTGGAGTTTGAAGCTCTGTACCACTGACAGAACCCCAAAGTTATCTGAAGATTTGGAGTCCTCAGCGGCATGCACAGCCGCGCCTCAGTATAGCCAGCGATGTAGAACTGCCAGGCACGAGCACCATCTATGAGGCTCACCATAAAGCCCAGATTGGTGTTCGGGTTACCTACATACAGTTGGTCATACCCGAACTGACGAGCAAACCGACTCGGGACGTAGGGTTCCAAGTAGCAGGTATCCCCACTCCTGTATACCAGATGGGTTGGCCGGATGCTAGCCAGCCACTCAAAAACTCCCCGGCTTAGCGACATTTGCCTATCTCCTACATCCTTAAATTATTCGCCATAGCCTGCACCGCGGATGTGAGGAAAGTAGCGAAAAAGACTGTAGACGTCATAATGGCTCAGCAACTTGCGAACCGCGACCACATAAGTCATTAACCATGAACACCCCTCGAATCGACGGAGAAACACCATCCGGACGCCTTCTGGAGGCTCCTCACCGGCTTGGATAATGGAAGGGCAGTGAAGGGCGAACCATGCCATCAAATAAGTGTATAGCAAACCGATCCTGGGGTTTGGTCCGTCGCAAGGCAAGATGGTGCCTTTGCCCCTCTTCGTTAATGGTGGCCTACACAAAGCCTCCGTCAATGCACGAAGGCCCCGCTGAATACAGCACACCATTGCTGGGAGAAGTCCAAGGGAATGACCGTGGACTAGACAAACGGTCAACAATAAGACAGTCGGAAGGATGACGTAACTAGAGGGAGAGGGCACCCCACATCTCTTCAGCCAGACCGATAGAAAATCAGCCAAAAGTGCCTTCCGAGACAGCGGTCAACGAGCCTGATAATGAAAACTCCGGAGAATATCACCTTTTTCGTAAGGTCCATCATCCTCTTCCAAAATCATATCCCCTTGGGAGTGTTCTTGCATCCTTTGAAAAATGTCCTCATCTGTAACCCCGCAGTGAGCTGTCTCAGGAGCATCTTCCAGGTTGGGGAACAAATAATTCCCCAAGCTCTTCGAGCTACATGAAGCCCCCTTATGGCTCCCATGCATACTTGAACAAATATAAAGGTGGCAAATCAACTCCCGGTAAGTCTCGAATAAGGCAGGCTCCTGCTTCTCTAGAAGTGTTAATTCCGCTTCGAACGGGAAATATTCTTCATATGGGAGAGCTCCCAAGGGCAGAGCAGAGACTTCCCACATCTCGTGCAAAGCTATGCCCAATTCACCTACAGGGGTGAAGGAAGTCCCTATAGCTGGGCAATATAACTCAAAAATAGCGTAGAAGTTTGCTACGCTCATCTGGATGCCGTAACAGGTCGCCCTAATTGCCTCGTAGAGTTCCAATCTCTCCAGGTCTTCTTCAAAATGGGCCAAGACGTATAAGGTCAAGTCCTCCACCATGCCTTGGGAGAGTGAATCCACCCAGGGGTCCTGAAATTAGTGGCTGGATAATTACCACGAGCTTTGAAGAACTGATTCCCAAAAGTCTAAGCAACCGCGAGATTTCCCCCCACTGGAATATCTGGGGAGAACGTTTCCAGGGTGGAGACCCAATATACAACAAGGAGGACCCACCCTTGTGTAACCGGGAGATGGTGCTATCAATTTCCTACGTGAATGGAGTCAGTAGTCTGAGTCACTTGCCACTGCATCTTCTGAGCCTTCGTCACGCACTGAAAGAAAGACAGTGGAAAAGACGCTTGCTAGATGGGAGATAATATTTCTCACCTTCCAGATTGAAAATCTACTGCCCCTCTCCGGCTAGCACTTGATAATCGGTATCCGGCGCTGCATCCCCGAACATGAAGTCGAGCTTCCGATAGACTTTTCGGTCAGAATCTTCAAGGGAGTAGTGGTTAAAATGCTCCTCATGGTATGCTGATTTCCGGCATAAATAAGTGCATCCCGAACGGGAGTACTTCGCTCACTAAATAATGAAGCTTGCCCTTGGAACTGCAGGCTAACATTACCGTCCAGCCCCTTGGCTATTCCAAAGAGACTATTCAGAGGACCCAGAGTATAGTGCACTGCAAAAGCAAGAAGAAATCATATTAGTTCATTGGCTAAAGAAAGCTAAAGCAAGAATATAATTTTTGCTGAGGCATAACTTTGCTCTCCGAGCGAAGCTAGCCTAGCATTAGCTTCGCCCCAAAGCGCAGTTTCGCAATTGCAGCGCTCCGCACTCTGCACGAGGGCAAAATGCAGGAGATGTCCAAGTGTTATGTTCGCCCTGGAAGCTTCGCCTAGCATTCTGTCGCCGAACAGAATGCGAAGAAGCTCTCAAGGGCTAACTTCGCCGTAAGGGCATTAACGTCTAAAGTTATTCTAAGGGCTTTAAAGTCCTTCCAGCTGTGCTCTAAAGCTAGCTTCGCATCCTGTTATTCAACAGGATGTGAACTACTTAAGGGTTAGCTTCGCACAGAAGCTCGGAAAAGAAACCATTCGGCTCCTTAATTTCTAGTTGAGAAATTAAGGGGAATTAAATCCCCTAAAAATTCGGCAAAGAAAATTAAGGGAGTTAAACTCTCTGAGATCACTGGATCATAATGAATCGTTCTAGATTCGTCATGAAATAGCCAAAAATTGGCCTTGAAAAGAGATAAAAAAAATCTCTAAGTAAGAGGGAAAGATCCCTACTCGTAATAGGGCATTCAATGACCAGAAGAGGAAGAGGCCCCTCCGTCACAGAGGTCGCTGCCTCTTTACCTGCTCGTCTTTTGGGAGCCATGGAAGAACTGAAAAATTCTTAAAATATCGAACTAAGAAGAAAGAAGAAAAAGAGATTTGTTTCCTTTAAAAATTCAAAGAGAAGTAATTCTTTCTCAGTCAGCCCAATCGGGCTTTTATAGGCTGATGAATGCCTAAATTTTGCCTCCTTAAGAGAAGCGCAAGCGGTCGCTTCAAATTAATTTGAATCAGCGCCTAAAGCGCCTTCCCGAGAAGCGTTACTTTAGCCCTGCTAAGGGCTAACTCCACCATAAGTTCAGCGTTGATTTCGCGCGACGCTTGAGTAACTTCGCTGAGAAACGTGCCTTAGCTCTGCTAAAAGCACATCTCTAGTTAGCTTCGTCAGAAACTTGCTCCTGACTTAGTTGAAAATCTGTGTTCAGCTTCGCTGAAAGCTTAGGTCGGCTAAGAGTTTTCATTTCCTCATAAGGAAAAGACTTACCTAAGTTAGTCCACTTCAGGTGTTCTCAAATTAAAAAGGAGGGAAACAAAGCAGATAAGTAGAAAATAAATATTTTTATTGATTCAAAAGGGAAGATACATTGACACTATATCAAGGTGGTCTTTCGTACAACCGAATCATTGCTCCAAAGGTAAACAAGTTGTCCTATCTACTTCTAAGGTGATAAGCCAAACCAACTGGATACGAAAGGCCTTCCTCCTGCACAAGACCGTAATCTTTCGCTTAATGGCAGATTTTGTCATCAAGAAGCTGGATCTTCTTTGATGAAAATTGGCAAAGGACTGGTTGCCACCAGAAAGCCAGATCTTCTTTGATTAAAATTGGCAAAGGAAGGATCCGAGACCTTACAGGTGACGCCCGCTTTCCCGAAGTGGATCATCTCGGATAAGCGGCTACCAACCCCTTCCCAAAGTGGATCATCTCGGATAAGCGACTGCAAACCTCTTCTTGGAACACGCAACAGTTGCTCCAGTATGTTCCTCCTGCTTAGGATTAAAGTTTCAACTGGAAGATCAAGAGACAAGTTTCTGGTCTCTTTTATCAAGACAAAAGACTGGCGGGCACAGTTCACTGCAATACAAACTGGAAACAGGGTAGCATTAAATCAAAGAGAAGCTGCAAAGATGAAATGCTAAGTCAAATTCTTTGGGTGAAGTAATTCATATCCGATCCAGTGGTACTTCAGTTAACAGAGGATAGCCTCGTTTGCACAGTGATGATGGACTAGCTCTGCATAAGCCAAGTTTTAGCTCCGCCTAAGGCAGTTAGGCTGAAAAAGCCTCAAAAAGGACCAAGTCCTAGCCTCGCCTATATGGTTAAGCCAGACTGGTCCAGAGGGACACAGTCTTAGCCCCACCTATATGGCAAGACTGGCTCAACCTCGAAGAGACTAAGTCCCAATTCTTGCTTATGTGGCGGATTTAACAGATAGATTCAATAGATCAAGACAGGAACTTTGCATGAAAAAGTCTTTTCCTGATCAAGCGAAAATAATAGCTTCGCCGAGAAGCTGGAAAATAGGGTTGAAACACTTTTCTAAAAGTCAGCCAAATGCAAAGATCCAGGGAATTTAATCCCTAAGAAAAATGATAAAGCTAAGGGAGATGAACCCCCTGAAAGTCATTGGATGACCGAGACTTACCAGCTCCTGGCTGGTTAGTGACCAGAGGGGGCGCCCCCACTATTTCAGAGATCTGAGTCTCCTTTCCTGGGCAACAAGGGGATGTCATGGACACACTTTTTAGAAAGAGAAAAGTATTTTTCTTTGAAGAGGACTTCAAGTGTCCTATTTATAGGCCTCATGGCCTGACCACACCGCTGCCGCTTCAAGCCTAGAAGCGCGGGCGAAGTTAAAGCATTTAAATGCTTAGCCTCGAGGAAAGGAACAATCTCCCTCGTTAAAAGCAAGAGAGTTTATTCTAACCTCAGAAAAGGGAGCAATCCCTCTCGTAACTACCTGAAAAGCAGTTAGCCTCGGGAAAGGAACGTCGTTCAAAACACCGAGTTAACGCGAAGCCATCTAGACTTGAAGCTACCCAGAATCGCGAAGCTACGCGATTCCTCGACAAACTTATTCTAATCCGGAAGCAGGAATGAAAGCAGAGCTGAACTCAACCACTGTGGCGACGTTCACATTTCACATACCATCAATCAAAGCAGTTCAAAGTATTTCGGAGTCTGAACCATTCCATTGCAGACTTACGAAAACTTTGAAGGGTGCCTTGTTGACACTCTAAAAATGACAAGATTCCTAACTGGCCTGGACAATGTTTAACTTGTTGACATCTACAAAAGACAAGTGGCAGACAAGCCGATGACCAGTTCTTCGTCCATCTCAAATGGGAAAAAATCAGCAACTTGGACTCTACTGATCCAGTGAAGCAGACAGTAAGCCAAGAAAAGCTCGTTAGAAGGCCCAAACAGGTCCAGAGACACTAAGGTAGCTCAACACTTAGTCTCGCACAAGCCCACAAGATAAATCTCACATATGAAGCCAAAGTTGCTTAGCATCGTAGGAAGCTCCTTCACAGTCTCGCTGTGAGCTAACTTACAACTTCGCATAGAAATGTTCAGTTAACTCGACAAAGAGTTAGCTTCGCTCGAAGCCCCATCCAGCTGCGCAAAAGGGTAATTGGTAGCTTCGCCACAAAGTTATTCAGCTCCGCTAAAGAGCTTTCTTTTAAATTCGCCAGGTGCTTCTCCCAGCTCCGCAATGAGCTCAACGTAACGACTCCACGTGGGTCTTTTATGGTCACCTTTGACCAATCAAATCTCTAGATAAGATCAAATCTAATTAAGATCAAATCTAATTGAGATCAAATTTGACAGTTGTTTGCTATGATCTTTTGACTCTCCCAATCAAGTGAGAAGATCAGGAGAAATCTTTCAGTTATTTGGAAAGAATTAAGGGCACATCCCTCATTTAGCAGAGCGGATCAAGAGATCAGCACTACCTGCTATTCCTAGCTTCGCAAAAGCTGTCTCTAGCCTCGCAGCGAGGCTACTTTCCAGATGTAAAACAGATTGACTCAATCTGTTTCTAGATTTTCAGGGCGATTATACCCCTACTCCTCCTTATAAATAGCCTACCAGGGGCGAGATCTAAAAAGGAGGAGAGGCTAGGAAAAATAGAGGAGAGACGGCTAAGGACAGGGATCTACTCTCTTACTTTCAAGAATTCAGAGAATTACTTCTCTAATCAGGGTGCTAATACCCTAAGATCTTCCTCTCTCTGAAGAAATTTTCAGAACCAGGTGAGAAGGAATTCCCAAGTGGAGGCAGCTTGAGAAGTAACAAGAGGGCTCTACCGACCTTCTGTTCTCCGATTTTTCGAACCATGCAAGAAGGAAATCCCATCAGGTGGTAGTCCGATTGTCTGATTGATCGCATTATCAAAGGGATAAAGTGATCACGCGCTGATCAGATTCCTACCGGCACATTTTTTCAGAAATCTCAGAGGAGATCTACTTGTAATTTTCTTTTCAAATTACTTGTAATTTAGCTCCTCGATCTCTTTTGTAAGTTTTCCCCTTTGCAAAAATCAATGGAAAACAGGGATCCATCTATTTGGAGGTGTAGCAACCTGATAGGCTAAGACACGCTACATTCTGAATCCTCTGCCAAAGGTAATCGTATTAACTTGATAGCTAGCCCATTGGGGACAGCAAAGGTGAATTGGAGCTGGGCACCCGTTGATTCAGAGGTAATATGACATGACCAACTAAGAGACCCCAGGCTCGTAATTCGCTATTTCACAGCAAAAACTCCCAGCCCTGATAGGGGATAGGAGAACGGGGTTATGGACTCGTTTGTTCAGAGGTGACGAACTAGACATGACTGTTTGCATACTAAAAAAGGTTGTTGTTCAGAGGTCATGCAGGCATAACAGCTTGACTCGTCTGTTTAGAGATGGCAAACTGGACATGACAGTTCGAGTCATAAAAGGAAATCATTGTTTATAGACCTTACGGGCATAACAACGATTGAAAGGGGAAGAGATCTAGGCACCGTTGATTCAGAGGTAATTGACTAGACATAATCGATTAGGAGTCATCAGACTCAGAGCCCTACCGTTCAGAGGTGATGAACTAGTCATAATGGCAAGAAGAGAGTTGTCTCACTGGGGAATATGGTTTGACCAGAAACTCCATGGGGAAATTAGTGCTTCCTTGGAGAATTTTTGAAAAAATTGTCAGAGGTATAATGTTAACATGACAACCGAGAGTCCACTTAGGACTGAAAAGGGTAGTCATAGACTCTGAGAGAAATCTGTAAGGAATTATTGTCAGAGATAATCATTAATATGACAACTGAAAAACTCGCCAGGGAGTTAAAAGGAATCCCATCAGGGATTGTAGAGAATTTAACATTCTCTGAGATGTCAGAGGTAATCATTAACGTGACATGAAGAACTCCAATAGAGATTAAATATGACTTATCAGAGGTGTGACGTTAACTTGTCAAGGATTCACTTACTGTTAGAGGTGGGATATTGAATATAACAGTAATTTGAGTAGATCTGTCATTCTATTGAAGAGAATAACGAGTAAGGTTTGATCCATTAGATATATTAGAAAGTCTTACTGTCAGAGATATAAGCTTTAATATGACAGGTTCTATCTGTCATTCACTTTATTAGGGAAATGAATACAGCTTTTTTGAAGTCCTACCATTTTATGGACGGAAATTGGTAAGGGATTTTGGAAGAAAAGATGAGATCAGCTCCTTTAGGATTTTTTGCAAATCTTATGCTATCAACGGATTTGGTATGCCTTTGTCACTACCGTTTGAGTTGGGCTAGCCATGCTATTCCCTCAGCATGATGAGTTGATGAGTATTTTGTTGGCCCAAAAGGTTACACTCTCTATTTGTTTAAGTTTTGATGATAACAAAACACATAGAAGCTATTTGGTACTAATAAGTTGTTTAGAATGAGTTTCAGGTTTGTACTAGTTATGATGGCCTTTTTAAGCTATTGCAAGGAATTTTGATGCTAAAAGGCAAATGGCACAAGAGGACGTTTTCATACAAGAGAAGGCTATAGCTTGGTGTAACTCGGCTCAGGGACTTTCTTTTTCAGTTTTTATTATTTTTAGTTTGTTAAAGGATAGTGTGTAGTGTTGAAGCTCAATATTTCCCCACACACAAGTTTTTGCACACGATTTTTGAAAGATATTTCTCTTTATATAAATTAGTTTTATAAAGATATCTTAATACTTATAAACTCTATTTAATATAGTGTACAAAGTTTTGATCAAAGTTAGTTTGAAAAACTTTAAAGATCTTCAAAACCATTTTCTCAAAAGAGTCTGTTTTGGCCTTCTACGGTCGATCGGATGGTCGACCGGCCTTGTTTCAGGTCAGGACGGTCGACCGGGCGGT
Source organism: Agave tequilana (assembly GCA_038442645.1). NCBI lineage: Eukaryota > Viridiplantae > Streptophyta > Magnoliopsida > Asparagales > Asparagaceae > Agave > Agave tequilana. The sequence goes on along the minus strand of JAVJIF010011908.1, from coordinate 66,320 downwards.
CGACTGGGCTTCTGACTGTTTGGGTGCGTGCATGTATGCATGTCTCCCGATCGACCGGGCGGTCAACCGGATCCCATATCGGTCGACCAACCTTCGCCGACTGAAAGTACCCATGTTTCTGTTTGTTACGGTCGACCGGGCGGTCGACCGTGGGCTGGCAACGGTTATAATTTTTGAAAAAACCGGTTGACCGGCCGGTCGACCGTGAGCTTGATTTCAGCCTAAACGGCTAGTTTTTTAAACACGTTTTAAAACGTGATTTTTCTCTCTAAACGAATTTGGGGGCTGGATTTGGGTCTAATCTTTCCTAATTTTTCATTATAACAGTTTACTCTTTAATCCCTACCTTTATCCTATAAATAGGGATGATTAGGGTTAAGGTGATCACAACAATCCTTTGCAAAAGAAATCAAGTTTAAAGGCTTTCAAAAAAAGTTTTTGCTCTCAGTTTTTGTGCTCAAAATTCTCTCTTTTTACTGATGTTTTTGGTTCAAAACTCTCTTCTATTTCACTTTCTTTTTCACTTATAAAACTTGAGCTTCAATCCTACACATTATTCTCTAGGGTTTTTGTAAGGGAAAAAGTTTTTCAAAAGAGGGTTTGTGGTCTTTTGATCACCAAGATATTCTTGTATTTGTGGCTCCACTACCTCTGGACTAGAGGAGTGTGATTGAGGAGTTGGGTACTCCCTTGTGGTTATAATTCTTTGTGAAAGTTATAGTGGTTGGAAATCCTTCTAGGTGAAGGCGGGGACGTAGAGCTGGGTACTCGAACCTCGAAACAAATCTCAGTGTTTGCCATTGGTTTATTTGCTTTATTTACTTACTTTATATTCATTGCTATATTGTCGATCAATACTCATACAACAAGATTGCATTGCGCGCCTCAAACTCTTATCTAGAGGAATCACGAGGAAGGAGTTCAGAGCCCTTCACGGGCTATTCGGCTTCTAGTCTTGTTTCGGGTAATCGTTCCATCATAACATTTTAAATTTGTGCATTGATTAGCATTATCACCTATTCACCCCCTCTAGGTGACTTCAATTGGTATCAGAGTTAGGACTCTAATTTTTGGCTTCACATCCTTAGAGAGATCTTAAAATTTGCTAATCACTATTTTCATATCTTCATTCATACACTAGTAAAGATGGCCAATAACATTAAGACCCCTCCTAAATTTGATGGACTCAACTTTCCCATATGGAAAGTTAGGATGACTATTTTTCTACAATCTCTAGGTAGTCTAGTTGCTAAGTCCTTGACCAAGCCTTATAGTAGACCCAAAAGTGAGGAGGACACTTGGTCCGAACTCACCTTCAAGGAATTTGATGCTAATTCAAAGGCTCAAAATGCCTACTTTTAGCTTTGAATGAGGATGATTTAAAACGGGTTATCTATTGTAAATCCGTCTATGAGATTTGGCAACACTTATTGGTCACTCATGAGGGAACATTACAAGTCAAGAGAGCTAAAATAGATCTCTTGCGTTCCCAATATGAAAGTTTTAGAATGCTAGAAGATGAATCTATTGATGATATGATTACCAAGTTTACTAAGATTACTAATGCTCTTTCTCTCTAGGTGATGAAATAAGCAACGACCAAAAGGTGCGTAAGGTGATTCGTGCTCTTCCTTCATCATGGGAAATCAAAGCTACCACCTTAAAGGAGTTTAATGACAAAGATAAGATGGAGCTCATAAGTCTTATCGGGAACCTTAAGACTCATGAGATGGAGAAGAAGGCTAGAGAAGATGCGGTACCTTAAAAGAAAAAGTCAATAGCTTTCAAGTCTTCCTCCTCCAAATACGATGATGAAGAAGATGAAGAAGATGATGAAGAGCTATCACTCTTTGTAAAAAATGTAAAGAGAATATACCGCAAGTATAAGCTCAACTCTAGAAGACGATGGGAAGGGAAGGGGAGAAAAGGATCATATTCTACAACTGTCGGAAACCCGGACACATCATGACCGATTGTCCAGATTTCAAGCAAAAGATGATCTCCTCCTTGAAGCAAAAGAGGCCGGTTGAAAAGAAGGTATACAAAGCCACTTGGGATTCGGAAAGTGAATCCGAAGATGAAGTCGACACGGCAAATGTGTGTTTCATGGCAAACACACCCAAGGTAACTACTCAACCATTTGATGATCAAAGTAAAATAAGTAAAGAAATGTTAGTACATGCTTTTGTTGAACTTTCATAAAGTTTTGATGATAAAAAGGTAGAGTGTTCAAAATTGAAAAAGGAAATAGAAATGCTTAAAAATCAACTTGCTATTTCTTCAAAAGAAAAGGATGAACTATCTTCTAATCTTATTTCAACGCAAAAAGATTTTGATGAGTATAGAATTGCTTGTAAAGCTAAATATCCAAAAATTGATGAAAATAAATTATCCATGTTAAGAACTAAAATCAATGATTTTGGAAATATTTTAAAAGAATGTGCTTTTAACACTAATAAATTAGAAGAAATGTTTTCAAAGAAGCATATGCACACTCCACATGCTAAAAATGATAAAACAACTAATGCCAAAAATTCACATGCTCATTATGCCAACACTTCACATGTCACTCATGTTAAAATTACTCATGCTCACAATTCACATGTTTGTAAGCCACATGCTCATTATGCTTTTAAATATGGTAGAATTTATAAATGTACTTATTGTGGCCGGAATGGCCATTTGGCTAAATTTTGCTATGATCATATAAATAGGACAAATAATCTTGTGTGGGTTAGAAACACTAACTCTCTAGGACCCAAGAAAATATGGATACCAAAATTAAGTCCTAAATTATTTGATGTAGGTACACACCAAGGCTCCAAGACGTAAGGAGCGGTGGTACCTTGATAATGATTGTTCAAGGCATATAACATAGGACATCAATAATTTCACAACCCTATCAAGGTACGATGAAGGTGGCACATCACCTTTGGAGATGACTCCAAGGGTACCATCATCGGTATAGGTAACATTAAGATTGGTGCATCTCCTTTAATAGAAAATGTTTGTTCTTGTTGATGGGCTTAAACATAACTTGCTTAGCATAAGTCAACTATGTGATCGTGGTCTAAAAGTTGTGTTTGATGAATCTTCTTGCAAAATTTTGATTGTAAAACCAATGATTGTATTCTGACCGGATTTCGTGAAAATAATGTCTATATTATTGACATGCTTAATTTGGATTGTTCTACTAAATGTTTGAATGCTTTTGATGAGATTTCATGGTTATGGCATAGAAGATTAGGACATGCATCTTTTGATTACCTTGCTAGAATTAATTCTAAGGAATGTGAAGGGTATTCCTTGTTTGAAGTTTGAAAAAGACCGCATTTATGGTGCGTGCCAACTTGGGAAACAAACCAAGTCTTCTTTCAAACCAATCAAGGATATCATGTCAACTAGGCCATTAGAATTGATTCACATGAATCTTTTGGACCAACTAAACTAAAAGCTTAAATGAAAATAGATATGTTTTTGTTTTAGTCGATGATTTTTCTCATTTCACTTGGGTTTTCTTTTTGGAGCATTTTTTGGAGCATAAAGATCAAACTTTTTCGCTTTTTAGATTTTTCGAAAGAGGGTTGAAAAAGAAAAAGGATTTTCGATTTTACGGATAAGAAGTGATAGAGGTGGTGAGTTTGTTAACCAACTCTTCACGACTTATTGTGAGGAAAAGGGAATTAAGCATGAAATGTCATGTCCTAGGACTCCACAACAAAATAGAGTAGTTGAAAGGAAGAATAGAACTCTTCAAGAAATGGTTAGGACTGGGCACCCTCAATATTTATGGGCCGAGGCCGTAAACGCCGCATGCTACATATCAAACCGTATTTATTTGTGTAAAAATACTTTAAAACCTCTTTTGAAATTTATCATTTAAGAAAACCAAATGTTTCATACTTTAAAGTTTTTGGATGAAAGTGTTTTGTTTTGAATACTAAAGATAATTTGGGTAAATTTGATGCTAAGACTTATGAAGCAATGTTTGTTGGCTATTCTAATACTAGCAAAGCATATAGAGTATTTAATAAATCATCTCATTCTACTGAAGAAACTATGCATGTTAAATTTGAAGAAACTAATGATTTTGTTGAGAATGTTGTAGAGATTGACTCATTAGGTGAAAACATAGAGAAAATATCCTTGAAGGACTCACCCATCCAAGAAGACAAGCAAGAACCCATTGTGAAGTTCAAAAGGATGAAGTAGAAAACTCTCTACCACTTCCTAAAGATTGGAGATACGCTACAAATCATCCCAAAGATCTCATCATAGGTGATGTATCAAAGGGGTAACTACTCGCTCCAAACTCCATGAATTGTGTGGTAATTTTGCATTCATATCTCATTTTGAACCCAAAAACATCCTCGAAGCCGAGGGTGACTCATATTGGTTGCTAGCTATGCAAGAAGAACTCAATCAATTTGAGCGCAACCAAGTTTGGCACCTTTTTCTTAAACCCCATGATAGACCAATAATTGGTACTAAGTGGATTTTTAGGAACAAGATGGATGAGTCAGAAAATGTTATTAGGAATAAGGCGAGGTTAGTGGCCCAAGGTTACACTCAAGTTGAAGGAATCGACTTTGAGGAGACCTTTGCACCCTAGCACGGCTTGAAGCCATACGGATCACACTAGCTTATGCAACTTTTAAAAATTTTAAACTTTTTCAAATGGATGTAAAAAGTACATTTTTAAATGGTTTTATTAATGAGGAAGTTTATGTTGAACAACCTCCCGTTTTATAGATCATGTACATCCAAATTTTGTTTTCAAACTTGATAAAGCATTGTATGGTTTAAAACAAGCTCCAAGAGTTTGGTATGAAAGGCTTTCTAGTTTTCTTCTTTCAAATAATTTTGTTAAAGGCAAAGTAGACACCATATTATTTACTAAACATGTTGATAGTGACATTCTTATCGTTCAAATATATGTTGATGATATAATCTTTGGTTCTACTAATGAGTTACTTTGCAAGGAGTTTGAACAATGCATGCAACATGAATTTGAGATGTCATTAATGGGTGAGTTAAACTAGTTTCTTGGACTCCAAATCAAGCAAATGCGTGATGGGATATTCATATGTCAAGCCAAGTACTCCAAGGAACTCATCAAGAAATTAGGACTTGAAGACTCAAAAATTTGCAACACTCCCATGGCTACTACCACCAAACTTGATAAGGATGATCAAGGTAAGTGTGTTGATATAAAATTATATAGAAGCATGATTGGTAGTTTGTTGTATTTAACGGCTAGTAGGCCGGATATTATGTTTAGTGTGTGTCTTTGTGCTAGATTCCAATCGTGTCCCAAAGAATCTCATTAATTGCTGTAAAACACATTATTCGTTATATTAAGGGCATTATTGGAATGGGTCTTTGGTATCCGAAAATCGGAGATTTCTCAATGACGAGTTTTTCGGATGCTGACTATGCGGGTTGTAGAGTGGATAGGAAGACTACTAGTGGAACATGTCAATTTCTTGGTAATTGTCTTGTTTCATGGTCTTCTAAGAAACAAAATTCGGTAGCCCTCTCAACCCCCGAGGCGGAGTATGTTGCGGCGGGGGCTTGTTGTGCACAAGTCCTTTGGATGAAACATACTCTCCTTGATTATGATTTGCATTATGACCATATAAAAATATTTTGTGATAATACTAGTACTATTCATATGACTAAGAATGCAAATCAACGTAGTAAGACCAAGCACATTGAGATTAGATATCACTTTCTTAGAGATCATTTTGAGAAAGGTGATATTGAGATTGATTATGTTTCTTCCGATTTGCAACTTGCCGATATTTTCACTAAACCACTTGATTATAATAGATTTTCTTTTATATGTGGTGAACTTAATGTTTGTGTTATTGAATAAGAAAGTTTGCTTACAAATTTGTCCCTTTTTGATGTATGACAAAAAGGGGGAGAAATATGTATTATGTTTTGATTTACATTTTGATTTTGTGATATGGTTGTTGTTCATGACTTGTTTGTATATTTTTATATTTTTTTGTTTCAAAAATTCTCTCATAATAGATTGTTTTATACTTGTGTAATATAGCATAATTTGAGGGAGAGTTTTTATCTCTCTTTTATTATATCTTGTGTTATAGCCTATATGTTTTGTCATCATCAAAAAGGGAGAGATTGTTGGCCCAAAAGGTTACACTCTCTATTTGTTTAATTTTTGAAGATAACAAAATACATAGAAGCTATTTGGTACTAATAAGTTGTTTAGAATGAGTTTCAGGTTTGTACTAGTTATGATGGCCTTTCTAAGCTATTACAAGGAATTTTGATGCTAAAAGGCAAATGGCGCAAGAGGACGTTTTCATACAAGAGAAGGCTCTAGCTTGGTGTAACTCGGCTCAGGGACTTTCTTTTTCAGTTTTATTATTTTTAGTTTGTTAAAGGATAGTGTGTAGTGTTGAAGCTCAATATTTCCCCACACACAAGTTTTTGCACACGATTTTTGAAAGATATTTCTCTTTTATATAAAATAGTTTTATAAATATATCTTAATACTTATAAACTCTATTTAATATAGTGTACAAAGTTTTGATCAAAGTTAATTTGAAAAACTTTAAAGATCTTCAAAACTATTTCCTCAAAAGAGTCTGTTTTGGCCTTCTACGGTCGACCGGACGGTCGACCGGCCTTGTTTCAGGTCAGGACGATCGACTGGGCGGTCGACCGGGCTTCTGACTGTTTGGGTGCGTGCATGTGTGCACGTCTCCCAGTCGACCGGGCGGTCGACCAGACCCCATATCGGTCGACCGACCTTCAGCCGACTGAAAGCACCCATGTTTCTGTTTGTTACGGTCGACCGGGCGGTCGACCGTGGGCTAGCAACGGTTATAATTTTTGAAAATCGGTCGACCGACTGGTCGACCGTGAGCTTGATTTCAGCCAAACGACTAGTTTTTTAAACACGTTTTAAAATGTGATTTTTCTCTCTAAACAAATTTGGGGCTGGATTTGGGTCTAATCTTTCCTAATTTTTCATTATAACAGTTTACTCTTTAATCCTTACCTTTATCCTATAAATAGGGATGATTAGGATTGAGGTGATCACAACAATCCTTTGCAAAAGAAATCAAGTTTAAAGGCTTTCAAAAGAAGTTTTTGCTCTCAGTTTTTGTGCTCAAAAATCTCTCTTTTTACTGAAGTTTTTGGTTCAAAACTCTCTTCTATTTCATTTTCTTTTTCACTTACAAAACTTGAGCTTCAATCCTACACATTATTCTCTAGGTTTTTATAAGGAAAAAAGTTTTTCAAAAGAGGGTTTGTGGTCTTTTGATCACCAAGATATTCTTGTATTTGTGTCTCAACTACCTCTGGACTAGAGGAGTGTGATAGAGGAGTTGGGTACTCCTTGTGGTTGTAATTCTTTGTGAAAGTTATAGTGGTTGGAAATCCTTTTAGGTGAAGGCGGGGACGTAAAGCTGGGTGCTCGAACCTCGAAACAAATCTTAGTATTTGCGATTGGTTTATTTGCTTTATTTACTTGCTTTATATTCGTTGCTATATTGTCGATCAATACTTATACAACAAGATTGCATTGCGCACCTCAAACTCTTATCTAGAGGAATCACGAGGAAGGAGTTCAGAGCCCTTCACGGGGTATTCGGCTTCTAGTCTTATTTCAGGTGATCGTTGCATCATAACATTTTAAATTTGTGCATTGATTAGCATTATCACCTATTCACCCCCCCTCTAGGTGATTTCATATTTTTCATTGGGCTTAAAAGCCAACTCTTTCCTCTATCCTTAATCATCGAAGGCATTGAATTTTTATGTTACTTTAAGTAACATGTGTACTCTCTGGATTTTATTCCACATATGACATCTAAAATCTCGTAGGGGATTAATGAAGTGAGTACAAACTCCATAGGGATTGATGATGAACTATCAGAGGAAATCATTAACACGATAGTTGAAACCCAGAATCTTTTGGGAGGAGAGGAGATTCCATGAAGGAATGAATTAGTTAAATAACTTGACTTAATAATCAGAGGTATAGTGTTAACTTGATAATGGCATTATGAGTATACCCTCATTTGGATTAGCAAGGTGGTATGCTCCATTTGAGTAGATTGTCTCTACTACAAAATATTCTTCCCATTTGGTTGGTGGAATGACATACTCCAACCCCCTACGTGTTTCCCGATGTCGTTGGTTGTTGTGTCTTATCGGGTATCTAATCATGCTATCTGAAGTATTATCCTTCAGATTGAGTATCTAATGGCTGTAGAATAGCAGCTTGGACGGTTGTCTCTTCTTCAGAGCTGCCGAGAGGAGTTGCCGGTTCAATGTTATCTGCGGCGAGAGACATTACAAAACTTGCCTTTGGCTTTGGACTGACTTGAGTCCCATTGCTTTAGATGTTGATAGGATAAGACGCTTGACTTTCTGATCTTTGGAAATAGGGTGGATTACTTTCGTTCTGACTTCAAAGTCAAAACACCCGCTTCAATTAGTGTTTGAAATTTGTCCTTAAGGACATTACACTTGCTATAGGATGATGGACCATCCTATAGAAAAGATAATGGTTGGGATCATTCATTCGTCTAACTTCATGTAGGTGTCTAGCCTCTAGCAACTTCAGTTTATTGCTTTTGTTGAGCAAGTGAAAGATTGTCACCACATGCTCATCTTTGAAGGAGTATGTCTCTAATACTCTGAAGTTCTGTTAGAACTATCCTTCTTTGATCGAGTTTCTTCATATCCTTCCAATGCTGATGTATCAGAAGATTCAGCCATGTTATGGTTTTTGCTGTTGATTCTCCACTGGCTTTTAGGAGTCGAGAACTCAAACGTTTTAGCCCATTTCTTGGCTATCTCAGCTTGCTCGACAAGCTCCTTTCATGTATGTGCATTGACAGCACCCTTTCGAACTTCCATCTTATTGAAAAAGTTATGTCTGCATGTTTGAAGCAACATGGGCAAAGGCATGCCTATAGGGCATATGAGAGAGAGATTGTGGAACCTCTCTATATAGTCTCTGACAGATTATCCTCCTTTCAGTACCGTCGAGAGGAGCTTGTCCATGGTAATCTTAGTGTCATCCTCATAGAATCGAGAGAGAAATCGGCTTTCTAAGTTAACCTAAGAATTGATGGAGCCGCTTGAAAGGCTTCTGAACCATTCAAAGGCTACCCCCTTGAGGGGGCCGATGAATAATCTGATCATGTTTGCATCATTGTCTATTACATTGCCAGTTTGCGATCAGAAATAATGGATGTGCTACTTTGGCGAGCTCTTGCTATCTTACGTATGTAATGTAGGTGGCTTGAACTTTGGTGAGTACGGCATCGAGTCCCACTCCAGCAGGTAGGAATGAGCCATCCTTACTTTCTTCAGTTTATCTCTTTGAGTTGGGAATGAAATCTAAGCTTGGATGCCTTTGATGACTTTGGCATCGATCGAAGAGTCTTACTTTGACGTTTAGTCTTATGAGGTTCATTGTTGTTGTGATTTTTCTCTTCATCATGATGACTACCAATTTCATCATTGTTTCGATAGTTCGGGAGCTAAACCAACATGTTTTAGATGTTGTCCAAGGCCTCCTGCTGAGACCTAAAAGTTTGCTCTTGGACCTCCATGCGGCGACGAAGGTCATCATCATTGTTGTTATCAGCCATGTTGGCCGATACGAGCACTGTCTGGATAGAGCTGACGGTGGCAGAGGAAACATAATCACTGGCTTCTTCTTCATCATCGGACCGGTTTCTCAATAGTTCTAGTGACATTACCCCTATTGAAGAGAAGAGTTTTCCGTAGTTGAACGATATTGCTACCCTAGATCGGGTGCCTTGGAAAGCTCCCTCTTGTTCAACCAAGACCTGACCCAAGTCGGGGCTATAGTCAGAATCTAGAAAATTGAATGAAGGAGTGTGAATCCCCTGTCTTTTTCTTCGAGACTGTATCAATTCTCTTCCTCTGCCCATCATGTTAACAGATACAGTTGCAAGATGAGGCACCTCCTTTCTCTTCTTCTTTCGGGACATGGATCTCTTGGAAGTTTGCAATGATAACCAATTAAACATCGATTGTTGACTTGGAGGAGATGTTGTGGGGATTAACCCCAAACAGCATTGGACAGAGTGAACTGTCACAAGCTGACACCCTGTTTGTCCGCATTGGGATGCTGAGATATGAACAGGCTCTTCAGAGCGGAGTTTCCGCTTGTTACAAAGATATTCCCTCAAGTTTGTATTTATTGGACCTGATTAGTATTTCATTTTGCATCATTTTGTATCACATTGTCATGCATTTTATCAATAAAAATAAGCTTTTTAATGGCTACCTCTCTTAAAATTCAGGTCCACTCTTTAATGGAGAAGAAGGCCCAAATTCAAGACTATTCAAGGATTTAAAGGAGATCAAAAGAGCCCAAATCAAAGAAGCCCATATATGTAACGAATCAGGGAATATCCCCGGCAGTAATAGAATATCAGAGCGATTGCTGGCGCAACAGCCTAGATTCTGCCGTGAAAGCGCTGCTTTGGCCGCGTTTTCGTGGTAATTCTATGGCCGTTGATGCAGCGATTGATCCTACAACTACGATTGATAGTGATTAGCTACTGGTGCTTATATAAAGGCCACCAGGGCCTCTGTTGAAAAGGGAGGAAAGGATAGCAATCATTTTAGGAGAAGGTTTAGGACTTCTTTAGGTTTCTCTTAGTTTCCTCTTGTAATTTCATTTCTCTTTTTAGATCTACAAAAGAGAGAGAGGGTGAGAGTGAGGTCTCTGTAATTGAAGAGTGACAATCAAATACAAAGCTCATGTTCTCCTTCCTCTTATTTTCTTGCTCGTTTAATTTCTTGCCATTTACTTTCAAGCTTCTTATTTCCTTGCACTTTATTTTACTATGTCTTCTTCCTTACTTTACTTTTCCATCGATAACTAATCTCCTAATATGACTAACTAACCTCTTAACACTACTAACTACTAACTCTTGGGTGATAAAAACTCATATGACTCATTGGATGTTTACAATTTCTAATCTTGTGCCTAACAAGTCTCTTTAATTCCCAATGAAGATGAGTGTTGTTTTTAATCTTAGTGAAAGTTTTGTTACCCCCTCCATATGATTCATTTGTGCCTCATTTAGAACTTTGTTACTTTAACAAGAGCCTTGATGGAACATGATGATGTGATCACCTTAGTATGCTAACACTTATTGTACTAGCTTCTTATTTCATGTTAGCCAACCATGGCTTTGATGATTTAATGAACCTAATATTCTTGTTATGCATATCTAAATTGTGAATCTCAAATTCCTAAGTTCTATTCTTGTGAACCTATTGGGAGCCGATGATCCAAGGAGGCCACCTAACCAAGCTAAAATGATAACATCTCCATAAATTGGGATAACTCATTGAATTGACGAAGCAAGATGGATAATATGTCAATGAATCTATATGAGGCACAAGTCACCTAAAGAGATTAGTAAGTTAGTAGTGTAGAGTGTTAGTTAGTTATGGTTTTCTTTCCATCAGATTAAAACTCTTTTCTAAAACTTTCTTTTTCTTACAAGTTCCATTCTTCTCTTTTACTTTTCCAAATTCCCCGTTTTCCATTCTACCTTCCTTGCTTCCATTCTTCTTTACTTAACACCACAAGATTCATCATTTTCTTTTTACTTTGTTTTCTTTTCTAATTCTTGAACAAAGAAGAACCTTCATTTTCTTCCAAAAAACTAAAACAAAAAGAACTATGAAAGCTTCCATCGCAAGCCCTCCCTGGGGATACGACCGGTTATAGCTTTTGCTATAAACGGCAGTTCGAAGGAGCAAAGTAATTTTACATTCATATTTAGAATTTGAACATCAACATAAGGACTTAATGGTTTACTCTAAACTCTTGCTCCACTCGTTTACTTTGCTTTTTTCCTTCTCGAACAAATGTTTTGGCGCCGTTGCTGGGGAGGGCAACGATTTTTGTTAAGTTTTTGGAACTAAATAAATTTTCTTCTCTGTTACAGGTTACAGGTTTGGGAAACAGGAAACTAAGCATTGCAGTAATATATAAAAGTGGTCTTGGGCCTCTGCTCTAGAAAGCAGAGACCAAGAACCCTCCAACTTGCCGCATTTTCTCAGTTTTGGCCGCGTTTTTGCGACAAGAAGGAGTTGACTACTAACAATCTTTTTTGCAGGGTTGCTTGCTTTACAAAATCTAGCTTATTATAATATTTGTATCTTGTATGCCATCACCAGGATCCTGCTAATAACCAACAATAAAAAGTTTGTTGAAAATTCAAAAATTGATTAGAATTTGCATTCTAGGCACGTGTCATTTCAATTCCTTTACTTTACTGTTGAAGAGTGCTGGAGCAAGGTACGTGCGCATAGCATATAGAATAGGACTTATCTCTTGATTGATTTAATCACTTTGAGTGAATCTTGTTTGCATATTCTATACACTTGAACAAATTGACTTTAAGGGCACCACCCCAATAACAAGATAAGGTGACGATTTCATCATCCTTCCTTAACCCAAAAACAACATTCCAAGTAATCACAATCCCAAGCTTAATATAGAAATTGATAGACGTTAGCCCCTAGGGACATCTGGACTCGATAGGAGATTAACTGTGGTTGGAACCTATTTTGAATCATACTCCTGTCAAATCAGTGTCTAAGGTTGGGGATTAAGAGGTTAAGCCTCAAGATACCGTGGTTTGGCGTAATTAAGACCCGTTGCTTACGCACAGATACCTTCCACCGTATTTTGACCCTTCCTGGCTGATTAGTTGGTGGTCTGATTCAAGTAACTACCTTCCTCGAAGAATCACCCAGTTAGGAGTCGTCTAGGTCCAGGGATGCAAGATAGACTTGGTGATTGTTTTTCTTTATTCTTGTTTGTTATTTTTTCTTTTTTTTTGATTGTTTGTTGGGTGAACATTGTTTGTATTGTGCATGCAAGAGTGGTACAGGGATCCTATTACATCAAGACTTGTTAGGAATACTACACTTGCACATACACCACTTCCTGATACAATTCAATCATGGAGAATTATATTTCACTCCAAGACAAGTTTTACCCAATTCGTACTTCACTTCCCTCATGCATTATAGTACCTGAGGCCAATGGAAATAACTTTGAGCTAAAGCCCTAATTCATAAACATACTCCCTAGGTTCCATGGCCTAGAATCTAAGGATGCGTATTCTTCATTTGAGAGTTTGAAGAAGTATGTTTGATAATGAGAATTCCCCAATGGGAGGAAGATGCCTTAGACTAAGGTTTATTCCCTTTAAGCTTAAGGACATAGCCAAGAAGTGGTTATACAATTTGCCTGTTAGTTCTATTTCGTCATGGTATGACTTTGTTAAGGTTTTTCTTAAGAAATTCTATCTCATCCATAAGACTGCCCTCATCAGGAACAATATTATGCAGTATAGGCAGGAAACAAATGAACCATTCATAAAGTATTTTGAAAGGTTTAAAGATTTGTTAGCCCAGTATTCTCACCACGGAATAGAGAAATGGCGACAGTGCCAAATTTTCTATGACGGATTAGATTACCAGACTAAGATGTTGTAGCACCCCATTCCCGGGATACGTACCCAGATACGTGTCCCGACTTTTTCGATCGTATTATTACAATTTTCTTTCAATATTAGTTTTTAAGTTGTGATTTCTCATGTTTTTGGTATCGGATCCAGATTCTCAGTTTTAGAGTCAGCCCTGACACGGACCGCGAACCCAATACCGGCATACCACCCGATTTGACTTTTCTAGTAGTCCAATTTGATCAATTTTAGTTTCAGACACTGTTTCTAATACTTTAGATTTTTCATGAATTTTTGAAACTTTTCAGAATTTTTTTGCAAAATCTCAAAAAACCGGTGTCTGTTGGCCATCGCTGACCGATTCCCGGATTTTAAGTTTTTAAACGGAATTGAATTTTCAAAAATGGATTTCACGTTACTTCTTAGAATTTCATTTTATACCTAAATTTTTTTTTTATAATTTTCTATATTTATCAAAATTTCACCGATGCTAGTGTTGGCCGGTATCACCGAAAGATTTCAGAATTTTAATTTAAAAACTACATTGAATTTCTCAAATTCAATTTCATCGGGCATCTTAAAATAATATTTTCTATTTTTGAGAATTTTTTAGAATGTTTCTAAAATAGTCAAATTTTCGCCCTATTAAAATAATAATATTTTTACCAACGATTTCTTTTCTTGTTTTTTCCTTCTCTACTTCCCTACTTTGTACTTCCAAAAATTATAATAAATAAATTATTTAATAATAGAGTTTTCATACTATTTTCTTTTCTTTTTTCTTATTTTTTCTTTTCTTTAATTTTCTTTCTTTTTCTTTCTTTTCTTTTCTTCCTTTGACTTTCCCCTTCCCCTGCCATAGCCACCCGCCGCCCGCCGCCTACAGCAGCAGGGCTGCTGCTGCAGCCTCTCTTCCCCCCAAAATTCATCATTTTATTTCCTTTTCCTTCTCCATTAAACCCTAATTTTCCTTTACTTTTCATTCCATTTTCACTTTAACACCTTCAACTAAATAAAAAAAAAACCAAACAAACCCACTCCCTTCATCTTCTCCATGGCCACCGCCTCCTCCATCACCACCACCATCGCCGCCCTACCCTAGGCCGGCCAACCACCTCCCCCACACTCCCTCTCCACTCCACCACCTTCTTCAACCTCCAACAAACCCCCACACCTCCAATTTCACCATAACCCATCACTATCACCACCCTTCCTCCTCCCAAATTCATCACCACCTCCATCAATTCTCCACTTCCACCATCCCATCATCACCTCCTCCTCCTCCTCTAACTCCCCATCACCACCAACCACCACCACAACCACCACAACCACCATCTCCTCCAAACAACAACTCCAACAACATCAACAACCAAAACCAACACACCCCCACCCCTCTTTCCTCGGGCTAGGCGCGCGCGCCGCCCCTCCCCCGGCGGCGGTGGCCGACCACCACCCTCCCTCCTTCTCTTTTTCCATTTCTTTCTTTCTTCTTCTTTCTACATTTCTTCCTTTCTTTTCTTTTCTTTTCCCTTCCCAAAATAAATCCACTTTTCTCACATCCCTAGAATACCCATCCCCTCATTCCCAAATTACCTCCCCTATATTTACAACCATACCCCTCCCCTTTTAATTCCAAATTTATTTCTAAAAATACCATATTCTCTCTCTCCTTCCTATGACTTTCTCTCTCCTCTCTCATTCCCTCTCTAATATTTATAAATAAATTTATATTTATATATTTTAGTATATGTGCATGGGCTAGTGACTTGCTCACTCGTATTCTCGAACTTCTCTGACTTTAAACCGGTATTTCGTTCCGGTATTAGGCGAGTACATTTCTTGCTTTATTATCATCATTTCATGTTTAATAATTATTTTCTTGCTTTTAATAAATGATGTCACTTTATGCAAGTTAGTATATGTTATATAAATGATTATCATGCTTTATAAATAGCTTCCGGCCATTATTATACTTTGTCGAACCGGTATTATACCGGGTATGTATAGATCTGCTCCCGCTTTACTCGGCTTCGCATAGCTAATTAAAAGATAAATTTATAATGATTGTGAAGAGTATGAAATGTTTATACCGTTCTTTTGTACCTTGTTATGTGACCGGTTGATACCTGATATTTAATGTTGTGACTCTCACCGATATATTAGTTACCTGACCCTGACATGTATACACCGGTACTTGTCATGCTATATTTGATACATGATACCCGACACTGGTACTTGCCATGCTATATTTGACACATGATATCTGACACCGGTACTTGTCATGCTATATTTGACACATGATTCTGACACTGGTACTTGCCATGCTATATTTGACCCATGATACCCGACACCGGTACTTGCCATGCTATACTTGACACATGATATATAACACCGGTACTTGTCATGTTATACTTGACACCTGACACCTATATTACCTGGCATATGCATGATTATTATATTATTACCAGACATCTGGTACTCCTGTATCTCCTGTACTCCTGTATCTCCTGTACTCATATTCATGTTAATAGCACAGTCATTCTGGCGTCCGGCAGAGCATGCCTGGTGTCGGGATGACGAGGATGTATCCCACGATCGTTCTAGCGTCCGGCCGTTCCTGAACGGAACTAAGTGCCACACGGAGCAAAGTGCAACATCACACACGTGGTGGGGGCCACCTCTTGAATCTGTGGGGCCCACCTCTAGAATCCATTTCCCACACAGAGCAAAGTGTCACACGGAGCAACGTGCCACACCACACACGTGGTGGGGGCCACCTCTTGAATCTGTGGGGCCACATAGAGCAAAGTGCCACACAGAGCAAAGTGCCACACCACACACGTGATGGGGGCCACCTCTTGAATCTGTGGAGCTACCTCCTATATCAACCCACACAGAGCAAAGTGCCATACAAAGCAAAGTGCCACACCACGCACGTGTTGGGGGCCACCTCTTGAATCTGTGGGGGCCACCTCCTGAATCTGTGGGACTACCTCCTGTATCAACCCTCAGAGCAAAGTGCCACACGGAGCAAAGTGCCACACCACACACATGGTGGGGGCCACCTCTTGAATCTGTGGGGGCCATCTCTTGAATCCGTGGGGCTACTTCCTGTATCAACCCACACAGAGCAAAGTGCCACACAGAGCAAAGTGTCACACCGCACACGTGGTGGGGGCCACCTCTTGAATCTATAGGGGCCACCTTTTGAATCTGTGGGGCTACCTCCTACATCAACCCTCAGAGCAAAGTGCCACATGGAGCAAAGTGTCACACCACACACGTGGTGGGGGCCACCTCTTGAATCTGTGGGGGCCACCTCTTGAATCTGTAGGGCTACTTCCTCCCTCCTGCCTGTGGCGCCTGGTGTTAGCGTGATAAGCATTCTCAGTGCCTATTAACACACACACATACATGTACAATGACAACGCCTGGAGCATGTGTTATTTGGTCTCTCCCCTATTCGAATAATGGTACCTGCATATCGGAGCTCGGATGCGTTCTACTGGAAGTGCGGGCCCTAGTGTGAACTGTCGGTGTTGTAGGACGCCGGTGGGAAAGGGACAAGAATAACATAAGAACATAATAACTAAGCAGTAATAATATTAGGAACGTGTGATATTTGGTCTCTCCTTTGTTCGGATCTTGGTACTCACATATCAGATCCGGATAAGTTCTACAGAGTGTTAGCTCTAGTATGGACGATCGGTGATGTGAGGCGCTGGTAGGGAGGCGATTGAGATATCAAACGGCACTGATTATTATTATTAGATAATTAAAATGCAACACTTTTATATTCCAGTTATAGTGTTATACCCTGAATTGACACCTTACTTTATGACTCATGATGATTACTCCAGACACACTATAGCTCTGTTCTCTTAGGGCAACTCAAGTTGTATAAACTCAGACGATGGCGACATAAGATATGTGTTATATAAATGAGGGTTTCCTTATTTGGATTATCCCCTTGACGTATCAGTCCCGTGAACCCATAATCTGAGCTTGTACAACTAGTTTTGTCCATACTTGTATTTATCGCATGTTTAACTTATTTACCGTATGTTTATATGTACCTATACTCTTCATACTGCCTTTCATGCATGTTTTCAGTTTCAGATTCATCAATATAAATGATTTACTGTCGTTCCTTTAATTCCCCTTATGTCATTTGTTATTTCTTGTACCGACATACTTGGATCACATCACTTGATCATGTACACGTATACCTATTATGCACGCCATCTGGCTTTATTATATATACTTGTGGGGTTGCGTCTGACAACCCTAGATTCTCATGTCCAGATCCTAGAGACCGGACCGAGGCGGCCCTACTGTAGCAGATCAGAGTGTGCAGCGGATCCTTTCGTGACAATCGGAGTACAGCAGAAGCTTGGATCTTTGCCGTAGCTCTTCCTCCCAGTTTCTCTCCTATTTGGCTCCCGAGGCCCTCTTTCTACTCGTGAGCACTTCTCAGTTTTTGTATATCTCTTCATGTATTTTGTACTTTTGTATCTTCTGGTGATGTAATATTCATGTAATATTGTATCACTCTCTGTAATAACCATGTACTTGTGCTATTTCTGTTAGAATGTATATTACCACTGTGCTTCCGCCTTTGATTCTTGCCTGTACTGATGCTTAGCGTATATACGTGAGGGTATCTCTGACCTATGTATATACGTCGCAGTGACGCCTCCGTACCCGCGAGATCAGGGCGTCACAGGGTAGTATCAGAGCCAGGTTCTCACAACCTCGGTACAGCCAATCAGCAGATTAATGTAATATTAATTTGCAATTGGAGCGCATGAGTCTAGGTTATACCTTCCAAACTACAAGTGCAGAGTTTTCTATTCCCTTCTTGATAATCCTCCTCTTGGGTCCTGAAATCCTTTCATCTTTTCATGTTTCAGTTTCCATCACCCTTTGAACCAACTCAGACATGAAACGACGAGGGAATAGTGGCAGATCTGGCTATTCCCAGGGTAATCCCAGTGAAGGAAATGATGGTATGACAAGATTTCTACAGAGTATAATGGAAAACCAACAAAGGCAGACGGAGATCTTACACCAAGGATTGTTGACGGCGCCCCGTGAACAAAGATCAGGTAGTATATCCGATTTCAGGAGACTGCAGCTAGCTATATTTTCAGGTACTGAGAAGCCGTTGGACGCCGAGCAGTGGCTGATTCATACTACAGATCTTCTAAAGGCAGCACGAATTCTTGATGAGAACCAGGTGGAAGTGGTCAAGATACAGCTGAAGGATATGGCCAGAACCTAGTGGTTGGCAGAAGAAGCAAGACTGGAGAAGGCCGTCTCTTGGGATCAGTTCTCAAGGAGTTTCTATGAGAGGTTCTTCCCTGCAACGGCTTAGAAAGAGATGGAAGAGCAGTTCATCAGGTTGCAGCAGTTGAACCGATATGTGGATGAGTACGCTGCTGAATTTCTGAGACTCAGTCGATTTGCACTCTACATGGTGAGCGATGAGGAGAAGCGGGCCAGCAGATTTCAACAAGGGTTGAAGATGGATGTCCAGTTGTTTCTTATTCCTCAGCAGTTTAAGACCTCTCAGGTTCTCTTTATTGCCCGTGAAATAGAACGGGGCTTGGAGAAGAAGAGTAGGAGTCAGAAGCAAATTGAGTCAGCAAAACGAATATGCGAACAGATGGACAGGGAGACTCAGTCAAACTCATTGGTGCCCCACTAGCAATAGTATGCGGGTATTACCGGAGGCCCAGACATTTACAACGAAACTGTAAGATCCTTACTTAGAAATACTATATTTTCATTTTTTCCTAAAGTATTTATTTTGATTTACTGATTATTTTTTTAATTAACTTAATTTATTAATTCTTCTTGTGATTAATAATATATTAAATATGCAAATTATTTTAAGATGGTAAATGGTAATTTGGCTATATATGTGTAGTACCAATATTTCTTATCAATATTTTTAAATTACAGATTACTATTATTTCTATCATTATTATTATTATTGATTGATATTATTGGTAGTGGATATTTCTATTATTATTTCATTATTAATTATTTTTATTATTGTTATTAGTGCTATTATTATTAATAGTGCTGTTATTATTCTTATTGTTATTATTTTACTTTATTATTACTATTATGTTTGTTATTAGTAGTAGTATCTTTTCCATCTCCCTTTGATTCTTAACTCTTACCTATTTTCTTGATCCATACCTATCAATCCTATTATCTCATAACCTATTAGCATTTACACAAACCCAAACCCATTATCCATTAAGAACCTATACTTATTTTCTACCCAAAACTCATTACCCGAACCCAATTAAACTCCAATACCCATTACTCTTTTATCTCAACCCAATAACCCAAAGCCAATACCCACTACCCGATTATACCTTATATAATCTCAACTTAACCCTAATCTTAATCTAACCTAATCTCTAATCCCCATCTTCTCTCCCCCAAACTTACAGCCGCCTCCTCCATGCCCTGGCTCGCGCACAGCTCCTCCTGGCTGCCGTAGCACCACCTCTCCTCTCCATCCGACACGAGAGATCCATCGCGAATTCTTTCTCCTTCTCCTCTGATTGAGCTTGAACCTGCACACAAATACAGAATTTCAGAACTTTAAAATAGAGATGTGCAAGTGCTCAATTCTACCGCGATAGCAAGTGGCTATGCGGGTCGTGATCCACAAGGAGGGTTTGCGATAGAAGCGTTCAAGGTTTGTATTGAAATCTTTGTGAAGAAAAATGAAGGTTCTTCTTTGCTTTAAGAAATGAAAATGAAAAAGAGTTAAGTTAAAGTTAAGTGAGAAAGAAAGTGGTAGAATGAGAAGGTGGAGAAAAATGGAGAATGATTATTTACAGAGAAATGGAAAAGGAGTGATGAAAGCTGTGGGTGTTGGTGATTTAAACTACAGAAATAAAAGAAAAGAAAGAAGATAAGAAATACTTACCTAGTTTGGTAGATGACTTACCTGGAACCCTTGCATGTTCTACCTTGCTTCGGAGGCGTTCAACGCATAAGCCATAGGATTGAGCTCAGTCCCCAGTCGCATTACATCATCAAGACGAACAAGAATGAAATGATACGGAGTCTTGAGGAGGAGAACATCATCATGAATTATCGTTGGCACTCACACAAACATTGTTATACTAATGCTTCTGGGTTCACTTGCATGCTCATCAAAACTGATTGGTAGTCAAAAGTGCATAATTATCATCATATATACCATCGCATTCGCACATTTATTCATATTATTCTGCACATTTATTAATAATTTGTAATTTATTGTGTGCAGGCCTCGAATTATCAATTTAATAATAAATAAAGCCCATTGAAGCCCAAAAGCCCATATTTGAAGCCCAAGAGTCAAAATGCAAATATCAAGTGTCAAAGTGCAAATATACAAGGGCTAGAGTTGCAATTATCAGAGATTAGGGAAGGGTAGACTTCTATCCAACCCTAAACACCTGCAGGATCAGATTAAAAGGCCAAGATAAAGAAGAAATTTGCGGAGAGAAGATTTGAAGAAATCTGGATTAAGGGTAACTTGATTACCAAGTTACCTCGAAAATCCAGATTTAAAAGGCCAGGATTACAATTCTAGAAGCAGGCGCCCCCATGAACGGACCAGGAGAGGCCACGCGCCAAAGCGCGTGGCCAGAAGCCACTAGATTGCCGCGGAACCGCGGCAAAAGCCGCGGATCCGCGGCAATTTGACCTTATCCGGATTCCAAATTTGTGGCCAGATTCGTCCGGGACTCTGTGGCATTCTGCATCTATAAATAGCACCTGCATTGCAACATACAGAGCGTCCAGAGGCGAGCCAAGGGCCAAAGTTAGGTTTTTTCTAGGGTTTCTTCCTTTGTAGTTAGATTTTCTTTTCTTTTTATTTTAAAGAGAGAGAGAGATGATTATATTGAGGGTGACACTGATGTATCTTCTCTTCTCTGCCATGGATTAAAGCAATAAAGGTATTATTTTGTTTTGTTTCTTATTTCTATGTTTTACTTTTATTCTTGTTTTCTATTTCTTTTTCTCTTTTCATCTCTGTGATTGGTGATGAGCATGCAAGCGATTACCGAACCATAAGTATACCGAAGATCGGGGTTCCAACGATATTCCATGGCGATGTTCTCCTCCTCGAGGCGTATCAACTCATGCTTGCCCAAGGCTTGATGACCTAATGCGACAACGGACTGAGTTCGATCCCAAGGTTCATACGTTCAACGCCTCCGAAAAACGGTAGAAAGTATTAGGTTTTCACTTATTTTCTCCAACTCAAGTAAGTTTTCTTTTCTTCTTTTTTATTTCTTTTTTGTAGATTAAATCCATCTCTCTCCATATTCTTTTCTTCGATCCATTGTAAATACCACAACTCATTGTAAATACCATCGTGACTAACAAAATAACTAAAAAAGATAAATTTTTAGAGTATAACTTGCTTAACGCTTCTATCGCAGTCCCTCCTTGAGGATCACGACCCGCATAGCCCTGCTACCGCGGATTAGAACTGATTCCTCGCACGATCTATTCTTAAATCTAATATTCATTATTTTCTGTGCAGGAAAAATCAGTCAACAAATTGGCGCCGTTGCCGGGAGGGACGGTAAGTTATCTCTAAAACAAAAAAAATTTTAATTATTAACTTATTCTTTATTCTTTTCTGTTGCAGGTTACAGGTGAAGAAACAATATTTTGGCAACTGCAGTGACATATAAGTGGACCTGGGACTCTGCTCAAGAAAGCAGAGCCCAGGATCCCTCCAGAGTGCCGCGTTCCCACGGCAAAAGCCGCGCAAACGCGGCACAAAGGAGTTGACTCCTAACCAATTTTCTGCAGGCTCTTCAGCTCTGCAAAATACAGCTTCTGCAGTACTTAACTTTCTGTATTATTCACCATATACCTGCTAATTTAATCAACAGTAAATTATTGGTTGTTAAAAATAAAAATTTGATTAGACGTTTGCATATTAGGCACGTGTCTTTTCAATTATTTTTATTTACTGTTGAAGAGTGCTGGAGGAGCAAGGTACGTACGCATTGCATGTAGAATAGGATTCATCTCTTGGTTGATTTTCTGCTTTGAGTGATTCTTATCTATTTATCTTGTACACTTGCACTAATTCATCTTAAGGGCATAACCCATTAACAAGATAAGGTGGGGATTTCATCACCCTTCCTTAGCCCAAAAATCATATCCCGAGCACTCACTAACCCAAGCCTAACTTAAAAATTAGTAGACGTTGGCCCTAGGGACATCTCGGACTCAATTAGGAGATTATCCTAAGGGGGAACGGTGTTGGAAGTTGACTCCTGCCAAATCAGTGTCTAGGAAGGGGATTGAGGGCCGAAAGCCCGAAGTGTGGTGGTTATTTAATTAAGGAACGTCTTTGACGGAAAACCTCCCACCACTCTTGCCCCGACCTGGCTGATTAACTTGTGGTCAAAGTCTACACCCTACCTCCCGTGGACAGTCTAACCAGTTAGGAGTCGTCTAGGTCATAGGTCTACCCTAACTTAGGTTAGAATTTTTCTTTTTTGTTTGTTTATTTGTTTGTTGTGTTGGTGTGATATGGCATATAAGAATAATTCCAATTTTAATCCATATTACACCCCTAACTATTATTCGGATATTACCAACCCGGCATACTCTAACTTTGACCAATCTAGTGTGCCGGAATGGTCTTATCCGAATGAATATAACCCACACCCCCCATCTTATGACTATAACTTTCATAATAATTTCAACTCGTCACAGAGTTCATGGGGTTTCGAGTCCCCCGAGTCTAATTCTCAACCAAATTGTCCTCCATATCCATCTAGTCCACATTTTTCCCAAAATTCATACTCAGATCCACCCATTCAGAATAGAACTCCATCTATCTTGGAAATGATGAGTAGGAATGAGTCCAAGCAAAAATCACCATCAATTTTAGACATGATGATACGTGAGTCCACCGACTCACAAATTTATCACGATTACCCGTCCTATTTTCAAGTCCAATCAGAATATGATCTACCTATCGACTATGAAGGGATGCTAGCTGCCATGACTGAGGCTAAATTAGCCCGTGATCATGACATAGATTTGATGGTGGAATGCTTACACCGGCCGGCTGATTCTGATATCGATGACCACTTGATTAGAGCCGACGAACCAAGTTGCTTGGAACAACAAGTTTCTAATTCAGTACCATCTTGTGAACTTGCCGAAACTTCAAATTCTGATAATTTGGCAAGTTTTTCCTTTCCCGAATTAGAACTCGAATGTGACCTAGATTCTCAAATCTATGATCAAGTTCAAATTCCTGAATCATTATTGACTCCTGTTTTGTTACCCGACTTAGGTAATATTTTAGAGTCAGTTTTGATTCCCACATCTATCATTCCTGAACTTGAATCACCACCGTTGAGTCACATTCCATTGTGGGAAGATGATTGTGGACTTGAGTTTCAATTTTTTGACTTGGACCCACTTCTCGAACTTAGCCCGACTCCTGAGCCCTTACTTGATTTGAGCTTCTTCCCTGAGTCAGTATTCGTTCCCGTACTTCCCATGTCCAAGTCAATCATTCCATCTTTTCATACTCCATTTTGGGACAAGGAGGTTGAGACAATTAACTCTGAAATTTATTATGAAATTTGGAAATTTGATGGGGTGGAAATTCTAAAAAATGATTATACATATATTTTAGTGGGTTATGTAAGGAAAGTTTCTGGTGGGTTCCACCAAATTATCTGTTATCTTGATTGGGCCGCATTTCATGGACCAATTAGACCACCTCCGGAACCACCACCCTAAGGTAACTTCCGCCTTCCCTTGTTCTGTTTCATGCATATATGCATTCATTCATACATTGAGGACAATGCATGAGATAAGTGTGGGGGTGGGCTTTACTAACATACTAACATAGGTAGACACTAACAAAATTTGCTAATACAAAAAAATTTTTTTAAAAAGGAAATATTTTGACTTATTTTTTTGAAAGAAATCTAAGTTAGTTTTAAGGATTAGGAAAATCATGATTAGGATTTCTAAAAACTTGGTCAAAATAAATAAATTGTTTAATTTTTAGGTATAGGAGAGAAATTGAATAAATAATTAGTCTTGATTTTTACCTTAATGAAATGTGCATACCAAATGCATATCTAGGATTCTAAGACAAAGACCTTGTGCCTCATAAAAAAAAATAATAATAAAAAAAAAAAAAGAAAAAAAAAATAATTCACCAATTAAGCTGATACATGTGCCTCAAGAAGCATAAGTATTCATGCCTAAAGGTGAGTAAATAAAATAAAGTCCTTAGTTTTGGGGCCTAATTCACTCGAATTTGAGTCCGCGGGGTGTTTTCTCACTTGGTGCCCTAAAGCCGACTGGTTTGGGAGCCACCGACTTTAAGTTCGCTACATGGGTGGATTAGAAAGTCCGAGGGAACTAAGGAAAAATTACTTAAATGTACTAACAAATCTAATAATCAATTAGTTAGGTATTAGGGCCTCAAGAAGCCTTGATACTTATACGAAAGAAAATTAGATGAGTTATACATGCCAAAAAAAAATATATATATATATATATATATATTAACACATCTAATAGTCAATTAGTTAGGTATGAGGGCCTCAAGAAGCCTTGATACTTACACGAAAGAAAATTAGATGATGTTATAAAAATAATATAGAGGCATGAGAGTCCAAGTTAAGGAATTCCTAGATTCACGAGGGTGCGTATGACTTTTGGTAACGAAAAAGACTATATTAGAAATTCAATTTTAATCCTTACCTAAAATGGATAACAATTTACCTTATAAAGACTAAGTCTGAAGAATGAATAAAAATGAGGATCCTAAAACTTATAGACTACTTAGTCTCTTCAATAATAATTCAAATATTTTCCTTTTTATGGATTTTGTGGGTGCAATCCGCTGAAAACCCTCACGAGACAACACTCGTCCTCTAGGGTAACCTAGAGGTTTAACGGCTTGTTGCACGTGCTAAGTGCAATCGTGATTCCTACGAAAGTGAGTTAGGTTAGATTAACTTTTTCTTTTTCTTTGTTTTTACTCGAGGACGAGCAAAAAGATAAGTGTGGGGGTGTGATTGGTAGTCAAAAGTGCATAATTATCATCATATATACCATCGCATTCGCACATTTATTCATATTATTCTGCACATTTATTAATAATTTGTAATTTATTGTGTGCAGGCCTCGAATTATCAATTTAATAATAAATAAAGCCCAATGAAGCCCAAAAGCCCATATTTGAAGCCCAAGAGTCAAAATGCAAATATCAAGTGTCAAAGTGCAAATATACAAGGGCTAGAGTTGCAATTATCAGAGATTAGGGAAGGGTAGACTTCTATCCAACCCTAAACACCTGCAGGATCAGATTAAAAGGCCAAGATAAAGAAGAAATTCGCGGAGAGAAGATTTGAAGAAATCTGGATTAAGGGTAACTTGATTACCAAGTTACCTCGAAAATCCAGATTTAAAAGGCCAGGATTACAATTCTAGAAGCAGGCGCCCCCATGAACGGACCAGGAGAGGCCACGCGCCAAAGCGCGTGGCCAGAAGCCACTAGATTGCCGCGGAACCGCGGCAAAAGCCGCGGATCCGCGGCAATTTGACCTTATCCGGATTCCAAATTTTGTGGCCAGATTCGTCCGGGACTCTGTGGCATTCTGCATCTATAAATAGCACCTGCATTGCAACATACAGAGCGTCCAGAGGCGAGCCAAGGGCCAAAGTTAGGTTTTTTCTAGGGTTTCTTCCTTTGTAGTTAGATTTTCTTTTCTTTTTATTTTAAAGAGAGAGAGAGATGATTATATTGAGGGTGACACTGATGTATCTTCTCTTCTCTGCCATGGATTAAAGCAATAAAGGTATTATTTTGTTTTGTTTCTTATTTCTATGTTTTACTTTTATTCTTGTTTTCTATTTCTTTTTCTCTTTTCATCTCTGTGATTGGTGATGAGCATGCAAGCGATTACCGAACCATAAGTATACCGAAGATCGGGGTTCCAACGATATTCCATGGCGATGTTCTCCTCCTCGAGGCGTATCAACTCATGCTTGCCCAAGGCTTGATGACCTAATGCGACAACGGACTGAGTTCGATCCCAAGGTTCATACGTTCAACGCCTCCGAAAAACGGTAGAAAGTATTAGGTTTTCACTTATTTTCTCCAACTCAAGTAAGTTTTCTTTTCTTCTTTTTTATTTCTTTTTTGTAGATTAAATCCATCTCTCTCCATATTCTTTTCTTCGATCCATTGTAAATACCACAACTCATTGTAAATACCATCGTGACTAACAAAATAACTAAAAAAGATAAATTTTTAGAGTATAACTTGCTTAACGCTTCTATCGCAGTCCCTCCTTGAGGATCACGACCCGCATAGCCCTGCTACCGCGGATTAGAACTGATTCCTCGCACGATCTATTCTTAAATCTAATATTCATTATTTTCTGTGCAGGAAAAATCAGTCAACAAAAACCAAAAGAGATAAAGTAGAAAAAAGAAGAAGAAAACAAAAGTAAAGACGAACATAGAAAAGATTACCTTTTATTGCTTGCAGAAACGGCGGAAGAAAGGAGGAGAGTACATCAGTGCCACTCTCAACATAAGCCTTTCTCTCTTACTTACATGAATCTCAATCTAACCTAAGCTTACATACAAATTAAAATTACATAAAAAGAAAACAAAAACCTATACTACAAAGAGTGAAAAACAGGACTAATTCCTATCTCTGCATGGTCGTCCCCTGGAGGCTCTGAAAATCCCAGTATTTATAGGCAAAACCCAACCTACAGGATCATATGAAGATAGGGGGAGCAAACGCTCCCCCTAACTCTCCAACAGAGCCACGAAAACGCGGCTTTGCCCGCATTTCCGCGGCCAGGGTGTGGCCAGGTGGCCACACCCTGTTGGTGGTGCTCCCCGGTTTCTTGATTTGTAATTATCTTTATCTGGATTTGCTGTTTATGTCCGAAATTTTGACAAAATGGCCTTTGATCCTTAGCTTCAACTGATCGATTCAGGGAGGATTCTTCTCAACCGGTTTTCAACCTCTCTAATATGCCAAGATTTAGCCCTGATTCCTTGATTTCAAATTTATTCTGAATTAAGTTAGGATTTGGTGGGCTTTTGAGCTCATTTCTCTTCACTCTCCTTTAGGAATGGGCCTGCAAATAAATTAAACATTTAATTAAAAAAATGCAGAGTTTATTCTATAATAAGTAGGAGAATATGATATTAAATGTGCAATATTAGTGACCAATCATCCTCCGAACAATCACCAACTCATAAGATTGTTCTTCTACATTCAAACAACACATCATACTACAAACAAGTTGCAATCTACTATTAATTCATCAAAACCGGTTAGAGGTGGGCATGAAATAAAGAAGACATTGCAAGTTAGCAAGTTAGTGGGTTAGATGTTAGAAATGTTAGAATGTTAGAATCCATCATCATGAGCCATCCATGGCTCTTGCAAGAGCAAGACCTTGTAGAGGCTATTAGATTCATGTGGATTATCAAGTAAGTGGTTAGATGGTTAGTGGTTAGTAGTTAGATTGCCATGAGAAGAAAAGTTAGTAAAGCATCATGTAGAAGATGGAGAAGATTACAATGGAGAAGAAAAGAGGCAACTTTACATAGATTGTCACCATCTATTACATCAATCCCTCTATCTCTCTCTGAATCTCTTAGCCCTACTACAAGATCTAAAAACGAAATACAAATATAAAATACAAGCAATGAAGAACACCTACCCTACACTACACTAAAACATAGAAGCCCTAGCCTAAAATCAAAAACTACTTCGTTCTAGACCTCTGCAGGGGTTTATATAGGCGAGGGAGGCTTCTGGAAGACGAGACGGGCCCACGCGTCGAAAATCGACGCGTGGGCCCAGCACATTGCCGCGGATCCGCGACAATTACCGCGGATCCGCCGCAATACCAGGGACAGAAGTCCCTGGTTTTGGTACTGGGATGCGCGACGCTTCGGGGGCCTTCTTGGTATATTCGGTTTTGGGTATATTCGTTCGAATCTTCATCTAAAATGCGAAGAAGTCTAGATTCAATGCATCTTCTAGAAGTTCCCTTGCTTGGCCTCCAAATAATGCGGATTTAATTACCCAAAAAATGGGTTTAGTTAAGCTTATTACTCTTTTACTCTTAAACTCTTGATTTGCCTGCGAGAGAGACCAAAACACGATTTAGATCGATATTTTATTCATAAATCAGTGGAAAAATGTGATATAATAATGCAGAATTATAAACTAATCAAGGAGCATATATGAGTATCAGTTCATGTATTGGTAGATCGTCGTTGTTAGCTTAGGTCTAGTATTGATATACCCTAGACGAGACTTGACCTTGTTACTGATATAGCTGTGATAAATCCTAGAATGAAATTACATGTTGATTTTAAGGGTGATGGATCATTGAAAGAGGTCAGAGAACTATACTATGTGGAGTGATTTTCAATCATATTATTTGGTGACACATTTTAATGATAACCATTATAACAATACCATTTTTTGGTATTTTTAGGAATTTGTTTAGAGCCCTGATCATACACACCAACAAAGATATTAGTCGACTTGCACCTCTTATAGTCGACTAATACCCTTTTTAGTCGACTTAGCATAGTCCTTTAGTCGACTAAGTTTCTGTTTAGAAAGTTGTGTACTCTCTGTTTGTTAACTGTAAGCTATATTAGTCGACTTGCCCTTTCCTATTAGTCGACTTATACTTTTTATAGTCGACTTATCTCATTTGTTAGTCGACTAACCCAGTCCAAAACCCTCTATACTAGTCGACTTGCTCCTCCCCAAGTCGACTAACTCTAGTCTGACTGTTGTTCTTAGATTTCTTATGGACTTAGAACTTTACCCTTCAGTTATGATCTTGGCTTTAGTTGGATGAATCTGGTTTGAGGAATAGGTATTGATTGAATTGACCGACTTGATAGATCTTAGATATATATGTATCTGATATGTTACTAAGTTTTGGGATCTTATGATTGACCATGATAGAAGTGAGAATTTGTGAGGACTTGGGGATCAGAGTAGATTGATAGGGTGAGAGAACTGAGCACTGATTATTGATATATTGAAACGGCGGTTTATTGTATCAGATTACTCGATATGGATTGAAACTTGATGTTCATGTGACTATTGAAATTATGAGTTGGTTGTATTGACTTATAAGTGAACTATTCTAGATTGCAGTTCTTTGAGGATGTTTCGTCTTTAGATATGATTTCAGTATGTGTTGACTTGTTGAACTCGAGGATATACCTTGTACTTCATGTTTAGTTATTGATTACTTTAGTTAATAGAGATTGAGCTATTGTTATAGTGATCTATTCAATATCAGTGATCTTGTATTTTAGAGTTATCAGATAGCAGTCATCACTTTATCAGTTGGTGAGATTATTTGTTGGTGATCATATGATGTGTTCAGAGTTTATAGGAGTTGGTAGATATCTGTATCAGTTACCAGTTACCAGTGGCACTATTGTATTAGTGGCTATATCTCTAGATTCTATTTCAGATGTCCGATATTAGTCGTCAGCTACTCAGTTGTCAGTTGTCAGTTGTCAGATTACCAGCTATTATTGACATCAACAGTTGTTGGAGATATCTGTTACTCTTTAATTGATAACTCATTGATTGCTTGTTAATAAAAGACACCATAACCCGGAGAACAGGGGTAATTGCCTGATGATGCATGTCGTGTATTTTGGAAGGACTTATTATGGTACGGAGTTGTGGGTTCCAACCATGGAGAACAAAGGTAGTACTGGCTACCTATTCAGTTGTCAGTTATCAGGGCTACGCCCGGATTACGGCGCCATACTAGTTGTCTTTTCGTGTAGGGCTGTGGTCTCAGATATTAGAGCCTTGCGGCTTGTCTTGATTCAGCGCCAGGGGTGTTAGACTGTGGTACCAGGCATGCACGGTACCCTTTCAAAACACATGCACTACATTGGCAGGTAGTTAAAATAACGATAACTTTGTTTGATATGTGGGAAAACGGCTGTGGTTGAGACACAGCTAAGTACTACACTAGTTAGGTTAATAATAACCAACCAGAATAGTGACATATGCCAGGTTACACATCATGATATCAGTTGCTTGTGTACAATTGTAATAGTTTCCTTATATCTACACACATATTCATGTTGTTATGCAGTTATTCCTCAGTTGTTTGTTTATCATGTTGTTTAGTTATCATATGACTGCAGTGTATCTTGTTATTATACTGTGCACATTGTTTATATGCACGAGTTCTCCCTTTACACTCACACACACTCATCAGGTCGCTTTCTGACGACCCTGGATTTGTACGTCCAGATATTGGACGCTTTATTCTATTGTGCAGGTGTTCGATGAGACTGTATGCTTCGCGAAGAGCTGGAGCTTCTCCCTATTTGATTCCGGTATTCTTATCTTTCTTGCCTTTATATTATTTCCTAATCTCATTATTTCAGATTCAGATGTTATTCCAGTCTTTATTCATATGATATCATTGAAAGTACACCTAGAGGGGGTGAATAGGTGTAAGTGCTAATCTAGAAACTAAATGCTCTAAATGCGGAAGCTAATGCAAATATTGCAACACTCCTAATACAATTCAACAAGTGTAGCCGAATTCCCTTTGCAGGGCTCTGGACTAACTCCTCTTGATTCCCCTTGAAATGGGTTGAGGTGCTATGTGAAGCTCTTGTTGGATGAGTATAAGTGATGCACACAAACAAGCAAGCCAAGCATATATCAATGAACAATATGTAAGATGCAAGGCAACACAAGCACACAAGAATATAATAGATAGGCAATATGAAGCAATGCTCAACACAAGCAAATATGAATGTATGGAATGAATGAATAATGCTTTGCACAAATAAACAAGAGAGAGTTGAGAGAAATTGGATCAAACGCAAACACAAAGATATGTTACGAGGTTCGAGCCCCTAGCTCTACTTCCCCGCCTACACCACCGTGTAGGATTTCCCAATCCACTATAGGAGTACCAAACTCCTCTCTCAACCTTACAAAGCCACCGAGGCTATACAACCACAATCCACCTCTACCGAAGAGGGATAATACCCGTAGCCAACAACCAACACAATCACCTCTACCTAAGAGGGATCCAAACACCACTCCGATCACCTCTACGAAAGAGGGATACAAAAGAACAAGGAGGGTTTACAACTATGAGGTTTACAACAACAACCTCAAACACTACTCTTTTTCTCTTTTCCACAAAACAAAAAGGATCCTAGTAGATTAGGATAGGTGATAGCTCAAGTGTGGAAAACTAGGTGTTTTGAAAAACAAGAACTCAAAGAAAACACTTGGGAAATTTCTTGTAAAAGATAAAGAATGAAAGCCAATACAAAAATCCCAAATTCCAATTTCTTTGATTTTTCCAAAACCCAAAAACACAAAGAATAAATCTTGTTAGCACTTAAAACTCTTTTAAAAACTTCTTTTTAACTTTAGAGAATGTAAGAAAAACAGCCCAAAAAATCTTGTCCAAAAACTCTTTCAAATGGGGTATTTATAGCCCCTAGAAAAATATAGCCGTTAGGCTGATGTGGCAGCCTGACAGGCTGGCGGTCGACTGGCCGGTCGACCGTCCAACGGTCAAAAAATAGCCGTTGACAGCTGCCGGTCGACTGGTCGGTCGACCCGAACAACCCGAGAGCAATCTGCTTTCAGTCGGTCGACTGCACGGTCGACCGTCTACAAAAACAGCCGACGTGCACGTTTTGTGCACGTCCGGTCGACTGGCCGGTCGACTGGCCGCTTGCCCAGTCGACTTTCCCAGTCGACCGGCCCAACCTGGCAGACAACAAAATATGTCAGATTGGAACACATTTTTGAGGTCTAAAACGTTCGAATTTGGGAATAAATATATAGGATGAAGTTGTAGATATTGAAGTCTACTTTCTAATGCAACTTCAATCAAATCAATATCGTTTCCGAATTGAAAGTTATCAATAAAATACTAAAAGGTGTCAAAACAGAAACTGTAAACTGTTTTCAGAACAAGAACAGATTTCAACCAAATATTTGACAACTTTAAAATTAGAATCAGAAAATGGTTATTAAATAAGAAATTTAGATCTGAAAGTTATCTTTGAAATGCAAGTTAAATCATGTTATTTGAATATAAAAATAAAAAGTTATGATAATAACTATAGAAGGGTGTCAAGCAGATCAGAAGAACTAAAACTGGTTTAAATCCAAAAACCCGATATATGTACTTGAAATCCAAAACCGATTCAATCAAAAACCAAACATATTGAATTTATGTGTGTGTATTGTGAACTTGAGCATATCAACTATACTAAACTTTACAAATGGATCTAAAACTCACAATCTAAACTAGGATACCTAAGTCTTTTCTTGATGATCTCCATCCTCAAGTAGACTTGCTCCCAAACGCGTGATCCACCGAGTGCAAAGGAAAGATCTTGAAGCTTGAGCACCGGAATCACCATGATAAGCTTCTAAACACTTCATGTTGAAGCTAATCATCAACTAATATCTTGCTAATGATCTGAAACTTAGAATCACAAGATTATTAGTAAACAAAACTACATGAATGAGTCATCATCAAAACTAGAGTGGAAGGCCTTTGGGCCAACAATCTCCCCCTTTTTGATGATGACAAAACTCATGGAGTTATATATGCATGGATTAAAGTTAAGCTTCAAAGAAGCTCCCCCTTAACTCATGCATAAACAAATAAACAATAAGTATGCAATGAATGACAATGCATATAAACATGGTGCTCTAGATACCAATGAAATATTCAAAATAAAACATGCTTCTAGATACCAATTAAAACATCATATATGCAAAAATGTAAGCATGCATATATAAACTCTATAACTCAAAATCTTTCTCCCCCCTTTTGTCAATCATCAACAAAGGGGTAAAAACATAAAAACAAATTTTTTTTTTCGTCCCCTTTTGTCAAAAACAAAAAGATCAAGAAGGGGTAATCAAAACAAATGTGATACCAATTTAAGATATGACAATAAAGTGCATATTGATACCAATTGAAATAAAACATATAAGCAATGTAAATCAAAAGTATATATTTTTCTTAAACAAAATTTTGAGATACCAATTAAAAACACTCAACATAAACATCTTGATATCATTAAGAGAAATATGTTCTTTTAAGCATATGATACCAATTTGAAACGATATTTTAACATAAAGTAAGGGAGTGGGAATCAAATACCAATTGAAGGACAAAATCAAGTTTTCTCCCCCTTTATGAAATACCAACTAAACATATGCATAAGCTTGTTAAAATACCAATTGAAAACAAATCAAACATTAGAAATTTTTCAAGCTTAGCATAAAGATATATATGTATGAAAGTTAGATACCAATTGACATTGATATTTTTGAAAGAGTAAGCATACATATACAAAACATATATGAGTATACAAAAAGATCAAAATTGATATCAATTGAAAGTGTTCAATGATACCAATTGAAAGAATAGGGTCAAGTGTATATCTCATATTATAACGAAGAATACGAACTAGTTAAAATGAAAAGTTTTGTTAACTAGTACGAAATCCTTCAAGCAAGGAATAAATACAAATCATTTTTCATAAAAATGAAATCCACATGATAATCAACACTCTAACCCAATTAAGCATAAAAATGTCTCATGAAAACAAAACATGAGCAAATAATAAATGTGAGTATACAAGTCAAGTATGGAGATCACAATCATGAAAATTTGTTCAATTAAGTTCAATTATTCCTTTAAACAAGAAAACTAAAAATTAATATTATTTAATCTTCAAGGCATATGTATGTCTAATACAAACCAAAGTATACATACATATCCAAGATACAAACGAGTCCACAAGGATATATGCATGAAGACACGTGGCTCAAAAGGATATTCATGTATATCTAATAGTCTGGACAAGGTAAACATATACATGAAGTTTAAATACCAATTCAAAGAAAACATGAAAAGCATGAAAAGTATGAAAATTTAGCTTTTCATTAAAACAATTTGATACCAATTCTTTTCAAGGTATATGTATGATTTGTCAACACAAGAAGTATACATACATATCCCTTAAACACACTTTGAGTCAATAATAGATATTTGCATGAAAGGCAAATGACTCAAGGGGTATACATGTATATCTTCAAGTTTGGCAAAATACACATATACATGAAATGAAAACTCATAATCATAAAAAACAAATACCAAAAATGGAATACAAGTTTAAAATGTATGAATCATCAAAACTAGACTATACTAGCACATCTAATGGGAACAAACAAGCATTCAATCCCAAACATATATAGATTTATTTGTAACCCATCACATGTACAAATATAGATCCTAGTCTTAATGAAAACTAACATCTAAACATATATTCAAGACATGAAGCATCAAACCAAACACAATTTTTGCTATATAAAACATGCAAAGATTCATCAAAATTCTTATATCAAACTTCTAGGTATATGTATGATTCATCCAAATCTTACAATATACATACATATCCCAACCGTAAACGAGTCTATTAAAAGTATTTGCATGAAGGCAAAAGACTCATGGGTATACATGTATATTTATTAGGTTTGAATTCAAAATACATATACATGAAGTAAAAGTATGAGAATAGGCATAGCAAGTATAAATGAATGAATCATCAAAACTAGCTTATGCATGTGCATGTAGTGGGTACAAATGAGCATGAAGTACATAACATATATAAATCAATTTGTTCTCACTATGTGTACATGTATACATGCAAGTTTTGATAGAATCTACATTTAAACTAGTTTATACCACATGAAGCATAAAACAAACATCATGATTACTATGTAAATTCACATGTATTAGATTCATGATGTACATTATAGCTAAACAAAAGGTGAGAACACTAAATATGGGTTCATATAAGCAAGTGTGTCTCAAATACTATACATGTATGTCAAGGATCTAATAAACATGGCATGTACATACTAATCCATAGACAATGAAAACATGCTATAAAATAAATGAATATGAAGGCATGTAAACTATAATAAGGAGTTAGGAATTGTTACCAAAACCTAGAAGGCAACTCTCCTTGTCTCCAAAATATGGTGGTCCTCTCCACCAAACTTCCCTTGAAAGTGATGCATCCAATTGATTTCCATGAAGCTCAGAACGCATCCACTCCAAGGTACGGCCACTCTCACGTCATGTGAGAGCCCACACCTACATCAAAAATTGGAGGGGTGGTCTTTGGTACCCATTGTCTGTTGGGTCCATGGGGGTTAGTCTCATTTCTAACCCAAACAAAATTCTTTGCTAAATTAGGAGTATGTAATCTATCATAGCAAAATTTAGAAAGATGGCCCTTACGACCACAATGTGTACAAGTGTACACATGAGCATACGTGTGATGGTGTTCGTGGGAAGCATGTGTATGCCGTGGAGGGTGTGCATGAATAGATGGAATTTGTTTCTTTCGAAACAAGGATTCCAAACGTGTATGCCCTTCTATACATTGGCTCAAAGTGGAGCCTAAACAATCTACACTCTTCTTTAATAAGCAAATATCATCATTTATCCTGGAAGAAGAGGTACATGCATTAGGTAGACTAGATGAAGAGGCTACACTAGCATGACAAACATGTGCATTCATTTTATTTTGCAAAACAATATTTTTCTTTAAACATACATCTAAATCATTTGAAATAGAAATAATTTTATTTTTCAAAGCAACATTCTCCTTTAAAACAAAATCAACTTTTGAAGACAAATTTTCATTTTTCTTCAAAAGAGTTTCACAATCATTTTTAGATTTTAAAAAATTATTTTCTTTTAATGCAAGTTCTAATTGAGATCTCAATGAATCCCTTTCATTATAGACCTCAACCTTCTCTTGCAAAACATTGTTAAGTCTAGCATGCAAACTCTTATTTTCTTGTTCAATTCCTAGACTTTTCTTTTTCAACAATTATATTTTTCTATTAGTTTTTCACACACAATAGAAAGTTCTTCGTTCAAAGCATGGGCATCAATATGATCATTTGAAGAACTAGCATCATCATCACTATCTAATGGAGTTTCCGAGTGTACCTCAAGGGAGTCATTCCCTTGGACCATGAAACATTGTGGATCGGATTCTCCACTAGATTCCTCTTCTTGAATTTGTACTTGAAGCTCGGAGGTGGTGGTTGTTGTCAATTTGTTCCACACTACAAAAGCGGAATCAATGTTAGAAACACGTAAAAGATAATCTTTAGATAAAGTGCTTCTAATGGCCTCTAGGGCTTGTGCATTGGCCCCTATATGATTGCGATCACTAAGGAAGGATTCCTTGGTAATGGCAAGGTAAACTTTATGACCTAGGGTTTGTAAATAAACGGTCATCCTAATCTTCCAAACATGAATGTTGGAAGGGTCAAACATAGGTGGGGTCATGAAAGCCATGGTAAACTATATGTGTGCAAACAAGCAAATGCAAACAAAAGATTAGCAAGCAAATGGATCTCACTCCTAGGATGTTAAGCCTAAGTATCAGGAGCACTAGCTCTGATACCAATTGAAAGTACACCTAGAGGGGGGGTGAATAGGTGTAAGTGCTAATCTAGAAACTAAATGCTCTAAATGCGGAAGCTAATGCAAATATTTCAACACTCCTAATACAATTCAACAAGTGTAGCCGAATTCCCTTTGCATGGCTCTGGACTAACTCCTCTTGATTCCCCTTGAAATGGTTTGAGGTGCTATGTGAAGCTCTTGTTGGATGAGTATAAGTGATGCACACAAACAAGCAAGCCAAGCATATATCAATGAACAATATGTAAGATGCAAGGCAACACAAGCACACAAGAATATAATAGATAGGCAATATGAAGCAATGCTCAACACAAGCAAATATGAATGTATGGAATGAATGAATAATGCTTTGCACAATTAAACAAGAGAGAGTTGAGAGAAATTGGATCAAACGCAAACACAAAGATATGTTACGAGGTTCGAGCCCCTAACTCTACTTCCCCGCCTACACCACCGTGTAGGATTTCCCAATCCACTATAGGAGTACCAAACTCCTCTCTCAACCTTACAAAGCCACCGAGGCTATACAACCACAATCCACCTCTACCGAAGAGGGATAATACCCATAGCCAACAATCAACACAATCACCTCTACCTAAGAGGGATCCAAACACCACTCCGATCACCTCTACGAAAGAGGGATACAAAAGAACAAGGAGGGTTTACAACAATGAGGTTTACAACAACAACCTCAAATACTTCTCTTTTTCTCTTTTCCACAAAACAAAAAGGATCCTAGTAGATTAGGATAGGTGATAGCTCAAGTGTGAAAAACTAGGTGTTTTGGAAAACAAGAACTCAAAGAAAACACTTGGGAAATTTCTTGTAAAAGATAAAGAATGAAAGCCAATACAAAAATCCCAAATTCCAATTTCTTTGATTTTTCCAAAACCCAAAAACACAAAGAATAAATCTTGTTAGCACTTAAAACTCTTTTAAAAACTTCTTTTTAACTTTAGAGAATGTAAGAAAAACAGCCCAAAAAATCTTGTCCAAAAACTCTTTCAAATGGGGTATTTATAGCCCCTAGAAAAATATAGCCGTTAGGCTGATGTGGCAGCCTGACAGGCTGGCGGTCGACTGGCCGGTCGACCGTCCAACGGTCAAAAAATAGCCGTTGACAACTGCCGGTCGACTGGTCGGTCGACCCGAACAACCCGAGAGCAATCTGCTCTCAGTCGGTCGACCGCATGGTCGACCGTCTACAAAAACAGCTGACGTGCACGGTTTTGTGCACGTCCGGTCGACTGGCCGCTTGCCCAGTCGACTGTCCCAGTCGACCGGCCCAACCTGGCAGACAGCAAAATAGGTCAGATTGGAACACATTTTTGAGGTCTAAAACGTTCGAATTTGGGAATACATATATAGGATGAAGTTGTAGATATTGAAGTCTACTTTCTAATGCAACTTAAATCAAATCAATATCATTTCAGAATTAAAAGTTATCAATAAAATACTAAAAGGTGTCAAAACAGAAACTGTAAACTGTTTTCAGAACAAGAACAGATTTCAACCAAATATTTGATAACTTTAAAATTAGAATCAGAAAATGGTTATTAAATAATAAATTTAGATCTGAAAGTTATCTTTGAAATGCAAGTTAAATCATGTTATTTGAATATAAAAATAAAAAGTTATGATAATAACTATAGAAGGGTGTCAAGCAGATCAGAAGAACTAAAACTGGTTTAAATCCAAAAACCCGATATATGTACTTGAAATCCAAAACCGATTCAATCAAAAACCAAACATATTGAATTTATGTGTGTGTATTGTGAACTTGAGCATATCAACTATACTAAACTTTACAAATGGATCTAAAACTCACAATCTAAACTAGGATACCTAAGTCTTTTCTTGATGATCTCCATCCTCAAGTAGACTTGCTCCCAAACGCGTGATCCACCGAGTGCAAAGGAAAGATCTTGAAGCTTGAGCACCGGAATCACCATGATAAGCTTCTAAACACTTCATGTTGAAGCTAATCATCAACTAATATCTTGCTAATGATCTGAAACTTAGAATCACAAGATTATTAGTAAACATAACTACATGAATGAGTCATCATCAAAACTAGAGTGGAAGGCCTTTGGGCCAACAATCATGCGTGGATGCTTATATGTGATATTGCAGTAATCATGATTTATTATATTTTAGATTTATAACTTGTTTCGGGTTATTTAAGGCTGAGGTATTTTTCTTGCGTATATGCGTCGCCGACTCGTATCGCGTCTCCGCTTCAACGTATTTTGGGAAGCGGGACATGATAGGGTTTTCTTGGTATCAGAGCCAGGTTTTGACTTGCGATCTTGATCTTTAACTTTTGTTTTGCAAGAAGACCTAGTTCTTACCGGTAACTTGAAAACAAGCAATAGTTATACATCAATATACATATACTATCCATTATGATATTCAGTCCATTTGGAATTGGCCGTCCTTCTTTTAGAAATCCTTATCTTTGATCTTTTGATATCCTTGATTTCTACTCTTCTTTTAGAATGATCCGGATTTTCATCTTGCTTTTCTTCCTCCTTCTCGATTCTATTCCTTGACTTTGTCTCTTGAGATTAGTTACTCCTTACTGAAGTTGGTAGTAGAAATCATAGTAGCGCAGCGAAAACGTGGTGGATTTATGACGTGCAGAGTAGCGACGTGAAGCTTATTTGTCCTCTCCTTTGATTTTTGATTTCTTTTACCATTCCCTGCCCTATTGAATTTCGGGGATGAAATTTTTATAAGGTGGGTAGAATGTAAGATCCCTAGTTAGAAATACTGTATTTTCATTTTTTCTAAAGTATTTATTTTTATTTACTGATTAATTTTTTAATTAACTTAATTTATTAATTCTTCTTGTGATTAATAATATATTAAATATGCAAATTATTTTAAGATGGTAAATGGTAGTTTGGCTATATATATATATAGTACCAATATTTCTTATCAATATTTTTAAATTACATATTACTATTATTTCTATCATTATTATTATTATTGATTGATATTATTGGTAGTGGATATTTCTATTATTATTTCATTATTAATTATTTTTATTATTGTTATTAGTGCTATTATTATTAATAGTGCTGTTATTATTATTATTGTTATTATTTTACTTTATTTTTACTATTATGTTTGTTATTAGTAGTAGTACCTTTTCCATCTCCCTTTGATTCTTGACTCTTACCCATTATCTTGATTCATACCTATCAATCCTATTATCTCATAACCCATTAGCATTTATACAAACCCAAACCCATTATCCATTAAGAACCTATACCTATTTTCTACCCAAAACTCATTACCCGAACCCAATTAAACTCCAATACATATTACTCTTTTATCTTAACCCCATAACCCAAAGCCAATACCTACTACCCGATTATACCCTATATAATCTTAACTTAACCCTAATCTTAATCTAACCTAATCCCTAATCCCCATCGTCTCTCCCCAAACTTACAGCCGCCTCCTCCATGCCCTGGCGCGCGCACAACTCCTCCTGGCTGCCATAGCACCACCTCTCCCTCTCCGTCCGACACGAGAGATCCACCGCGAAGTCTTTCTCCTTCTCCTCCGAACAATCACCAATCCCCATCCCATTCTCTGTAGTAACCAGCG
This sequence comes from Agave tequilana, assembly GCA_038442645.1. Taxonomy (NCBI): domain Eukaryota; kingdom Viridiplantae; phylum Streptophyta; class Magnoliopsida; order Asparagales; family Asparagaceae; genus Agave; species Agave tequilana. Next base: position 25,549 of record JAVJIF010011908.1, on the reverse strand, counting down.
CGTGCAGCTGCACCCAGCCATGGAGATCCATTGGCCGAGGCCCCTGCAGCCCAGAGTCCTCTCCTTCTTGTCGCGAGGCCTCCGCCCGAGCTGATCTATGACCCGCAACCTAGATCTACAGCAGGCCACGCACAGCCCTGGTGCACTCCACCACCGCACACTGTAGCCTCGGTACCCAGCAGCAGCCTCCTCCAGGCCCAGGTCGCATCCAACCGCAACGGTGCCACAACAGCAGCAACTCTGACATCTCCCTCTTGGATTGCCGTGCCACAGCTCCCATTGGCCGGCCTCTGCCGGTGAACCCAGCAGCCATTGCGGAACTCCCATTCAGGTCGTGCACCAGGCTGCCGAGCCCCCTCAGTACCCACCTCCGTCGGAGCGAGTTGGTTTATCCAACAGTAGCACCCTTCGCACCCTCCTCCTCCGTGAGCACCCCTTGGCAGGAATCACATTGAGACTTTTCGATCTCCTCCGTAGCCCCTTGAGACCACCATGCAGCCGGATCCTGTAGCTTGGCCCTCTCTTCTGGTCGGGCTCTTTCTCCCCTCCTCAGCAGCAACGGAGACCCAACTCCTCCCTCTGTGTATATAGGTAATATATATCTTTCTCTGTATTACATAATATTGTGTAGAGTGTGTTTATAGGATGTATGCATACAGGTACTTGGGTGTGTGTAGTTAACAGTAGATGTTATTGATTGACATGTGTGTTTAAGTATTAATGTGTGTGTTAGTATGTGTTAATATGTGCTAGTTTATGGGAGTGTGAATGGATATAATGGGTATGTATATATGTATTATATGTGTACTGTTGCGTGCTTTAGCGATTCGGACCTATTTGGTGAGATCCGAACTCGTTGCTGAAGATCCAGATTCGTGCTTGTTGTGGACCCGATACCATGGCAATTCAAAGACCGATCTATGGGATGATCCATAGATCAGTACCGGTTCGTGCAGTAAGGCCAGACGGCGATTCGGTTCTGAAACCGCATCATTTCAGGTGTGTGTTCGCCCTTGTGTTTTTCTTTATTTATTGATGCATGTCTTGTTTACATGTTAACTATATCATTTTGTTTGACCGTCTAACATATTGGACTAGTATGATATCATGTACCGTTTTATATGACGCCAGTGACTATACACTTTGCATATCTAGTTGATAGGAGTGATCGGAACGGAACTAGCACTCTTAAAACGTGTAGTTTATGAAATCAATGAAAAGCTCGTATGTGCTAATGTTCCCTCAATACTTCCGTTATAGCAATTGCTCAACGAGTCGAATCCACAAGGATGGGAGGCGATAGAAGCATTAACAATTTTTATTCACGTCGGTTGTTAACAAGTCTTCTTTGTTTAAAAGAATTAGAAAAAGAAAAGAAAAGAAAAGAAATCAAGCATGTGGTAGGAGAGGAGAAGCGATGAAAACGATGTAAAAATAAAAGAGAAGTGGTTTGGAAAACAAAATAGAAAAGAAGAAAAAGCTTGTAGTAATGAAAATGAAAACAAGGGTGAACAAAGAGGATAGTAAAAATAAATGATTTTTAAAATAAGACAAAAGAAAACTCATGGCTACTAACTACCAATTGTTCCACTAACCACGCTAACCTCTTAGTGATAGTTGCCTCACATGGATCCTCAGCTATTACTAGTCCTTGGCTTCAAGAGACGATACAAAGCATAGCTCATAAGATTGTTCTTCTACAATCAAACAACACATCATACCACAAACAAGTTGCAATCTACTGTTAATTCATCAAAACCGGTTAGAGGTGAGCATGAAATAAAGAAGACATTACAAGTTAGCAAGTTAGTGGGTTAGATGTTAGAAATGTTAGAATGTTAGAATCCATCATCATGAGCCATCCATGGCTCTTGCAAGAGAAGACCTTGTAGAGGCTATTAGATTTATGTGGATTATCAAGTAAGTGGTTAGATGGTTAGTGGTTAGTAGTTAGATTGCCATGAGAAGAAAAGTTAGTAAAGCATCATGTAGAAGATGGAGAAGATTACAAGGGAGAAGAAAGGAGGAAACTTTACATAGATTGTCACCATCTATTATATCAAGCCCTCTCTATCTCTCTCTGAATCTCTCAGCCCTACTAAAGGATCTAAAAACGAAATACAAATACAAAATACAAGAAATGAAGAACACCTACCCTACACTACACTAAAACATAGAAGCCCTAGCCTAAAATCAAAAACTGCTTCGTTCTAGACCTCTGCAGGGGTTTATATAGGCGAGGGAGGCTTCTGGAAGACGAGACGGGCCCACGCGCTGAAAATCGACGCGTGGGCCCACCACATTGCCGTGGATCCGCGACAATTGCCACGGATCCGCGGCAATACCAGGGACAAAGTCCCTGGTTTTGGTATGGGGATGCGCGACGCTTCGGGGGCCTTCTTGGTATATTCGGTTTTGGGTATATTCGTTCGAATCTTCGTCTAAAATGCGAAAAAGTCTAGATTCAATGCATCTTCTAGAAGTTTCCTTGCTTGGTCTCCATGTAATGCGGATTTAATTACCCAAAAAATGAGTTTAGTTAAGCTCTTATACTCCTTTACTCTTAAACTCTTGATTTGCCTGCGAGAGAGACCAAAACACGATTTAGACTGATATTTTATTCATAAATCGGTGGGAAAATGCGATATAATAACATAGAATTGTAGACTAATCAAGGAGCATATATGAGTATCAGTTCATGTATTGGTAGATCGTCGTTGTTAGCTTAGGTCTAGTATTGATATACCGTAGACGAGACTAGACCTTGTTACTGATATAGTTGTGATAAATCCAAGAATGAAATTACATGTTGATTTTGAGGGTGATGGATCATTGAAAGAGGCCAGAGAACTATACTATGTGGAGTGATTTTCAGTCATATTGTTGTTGGCCCAAAGGCCTTCCACTCTAGTTTTGATGATGATTAACTCATGTAGTTATGTGTACTAATTATCTTGTGATTTAGTTTCATATTATTAATCAAGATATTAGTTGGTGTTTAGCTTCAACAAGATGAATTGGAAGCTTGCACATGTTGATTCAAGAGCCCGCGCATCAAAGATCATACATTACACTTACTCGGTGAATCAAGAGTTTTTGGATCGAGCCGACTTGGAGATTGCGCTCTACAAGTAGACCTCGGTACCTTAGTTTTAGTTTTGAGTTTAGATCCCAAATTGTAAAGATTAGAATAGTATGATAAGCTCAAGTTCACAACACACACGTCTCATGTTTTGATTATTGGTTTTTAGTTTTTCGGTTTTAGGTTTAACCGATTTTGGTTTGCATGAATAGATATTATATCAAAACAAGTTTACATGGTTTAATGTATATTAGATTTGTTCTATATACATGCATGCTTCAACTCTTAGACAAACTTACTTTGATATACCTATTTCATGAGTTTTATGTTTTGGTATTTACAACAAAACATATTTTTGCACTTAATGACAAAAATCATGATATATATATGTTTCTTGTATATTGAATTTCTATTCATATACAATATGCTTCAAAATGTTTAAATATCATATTTTTGTATTTCAGATAGGTTTTGGACAATGTGTATTTTCTATTCAAAATCTGAGTTTTAGAAAATACAAGTTTTGGTTTTTGATAAATATGATAAGATACAAAAATAGTTTTAATTGCTTGATATTTGAGTCAAAACTTTTATCACATGTTTATATATCAATGCAAAATGCTAAAACTATTTTTGGGGATTTTTAGTAATTTATAAGAATTTATTTGACATTAATTTTCCTCAGATTTCAGACCTGACTTTTGTCTGCCAGGCTTGGCCGGTCGACTGGTACGGTCGACCGCACCAAAGAAGCCAGTCGACCGTTCCGGTCGACCGACGTGCACGGATACGTGCACGCTGGCTGACTCTGTAGCCGGTCGACCGAAGCGGTCGACCGACGGAGAGCTGTTGGCTCTCAGGATTTCTCGGTCGACCGAGGCGGTCGACCGGTAGCCACAACGGTTCAGAATTTGACCGTTGGGCGGTCGACCGGGCCGGTCGACCGGCAGGGTAAAACTGGCAAATATTATGTAAACGGCTAGTTTTCTAAATTGCCTATAAATACCCCATTTGAGAGAGTTTTTCTCTAAGAATTTTCGGGCTAAAATTTTCTATCTCTCTGGTGTTTTTGCTGCAAGAAAAATAGGTTTTTGGATTCAAAGTGAACAATCTTTTGTGTTTTTGATTAGGGTTTGAAAACCAAAGAAAAGGGATTTTGGGAAAAGCTTTTGTTTGAACTTCTATATCTTGATTTCATTTGTTTCCCAAAGGTTTTTCTTTGAGTTGTTGGTTTCATATCCCTTGGTTTTCTCCACACTTGAGCTAAAAATCTACTATCTATATCTATAGGTTATTTGTGTGGAAGAAGAAGTTGTTTGTGGTTGTTGTTGTGACCACCAAGTTGTAACCCAATCTTTTCTTAGCTTTGTGCTTTGGGTTGTATCCCTCTAGTTGAGAGGTGATCCTTGTATTGGTTGGTGATTGGGAGTTTGTTGTATTGGTTTGTATATTTGCCTCAAGGAGGAGGTTGTGATTGTTGGAGTTTGCCTCAGGGAGGAGGTTGTAAAGAGAGGAGTGTTGGGTACTCCTTTTAAAGGGTCCTAGGTGGACGAGCTAGTGGAAATCCTTCGTGTGTCGAAGGCGGGGATGTAGAGCTGGGTGCTCGAACCTCGATAACATATCTTTGTGTTTGCGCTTGACTCATTGGCTCTCTCTACTCTCTCTTTACTTTGTGCCTTGCATTTATTTACATTGCTCATTCATATTTGCTTGGCTTGGTTGTGTGCATCACTTGTTGATAGAACTTGAGTGTAATTTGCATTAAGTTTTTAAATTCCGCATTTAGTTCATAGATTAGCATTGTCACCTATTCACCCCCCCTCTAGGTGACTTTTCAATTGGTATCAGAGCTAGTGCTCCTGATATTTAGGTTTAACCACCTAGGAGTGATCTTGGTTTGCTAATCTTCACTTGCATTTTCATTTGCACTCATACTAGTTTGCACTCATGGCTAGCCCTCCTATGTTTGACCATTTTAGACTTGATACTTGGAAGGTGGACATGACTAGGCATTTAAAACACTAGGTCATCTAGTTTATCAAGCCATTACCATAGAATCCCTCCCAAATAGTAGCAAGCATAAGAAGGCCAATGCATTAGCACTTAAAGCACTTAGAGCATCTCTAAATGAATTTCTTTTACCCGTTTTTGATCACTATGATTCGGCTTTTGCAGTTTGGAGCATCTGACGTCTCCCGAGCTTCCAAGGATAATTAACAAGATGAGGAGATCTAAAAGAGAAAAGTCCGAAGAGCAATGCCTCATGGTCCAAGGGAAGAACTCCCTTGAGGTACAATCGGATTCTCATATTGATGATAGCTCTAGTTCCTATTGCCATGGTTGTTTTGAAGTTCAAACTTTGAATATGGAACTTGTTCAAAAGCTTGAGAATTTGTTAGAAGAACATGATTTGTTGAAAGATGATAATCTTGTTTTGAAAAATGAATTAAAGGATTTATGCTCTAATTTTGAATTGGTTTTGCAAGAGAAGGAAGAGATTGCAAGTGAACATGACTCACTTAAATCTCAACTTGAACTTGTTTTAAAGGAAAATGAATTTTTGAAAAATAAAAATGATTGTGATGATGTAGTAAAACACAATGAGATTTTATCTTCAAAATTGGATTTTACTTTAAAGAAAATCTTACTTTGAAAAATGATATTGATTCAATTACTAGAGAATTGGATTTGGTTTTGATTAAAAATAAATCTTTGCAAAAAGAGATTGATGTTTGCCTTGCTAATGTTGCTTCATGTTCTAGCACACCTATTGCATGCTCCACTTTATCTTCTAACATTGAAAATGATATACTTATTTTGAAGAAAAGTGTTGATAGTTTGGGCTCCACTTTGAGCCATTGTGCCATGAATCACACACGATTGGAAACCTTGGTTCGCAAGAAACAAGTTCCAACCTTACATGCACACCCATCTAGGCATACACATGCTTTTCATGATCACCACCATCATATGTATGCTCACGTGTACACATGTACACATTGTGGTCGAAAAGGCCACCTTGCTAGATTTTGTTATGATCGTATTTATAATGAAAATTTAGCAACTAATTATGTTCGGGGTGAGAAAAGAAACTAACCCTCGTGGACCCACTAGAAAATGGGTACCAAAAACCACCTCTTTGACTTTTGATGTAGGTGGGAGCTCTCGCGTCACGTGAGGGTATTGGTGCCTTGAGGTGGATGCATTCTAAGCTAAAAGGAGAACCATTTGGATGCTTCACTCTCAAGGAGATTTGGTGGGAGGACCACCGTGTTTTGGAGAACTAGAGGTGCAACTTCATTGGTTTTGGTATCATCTCTAACTCCTAATTTTTTTTATTTGCATACTTTCCATGTTCATCTTTTATAGCATATCATGTTTTGTTGTTCATTATGCTTGTGCCTTGTTCATTAGATTAATGTTATACATGTTTAGTTCCTTGAGCACCCATGTTTCATATGGATCTATATTTAGTGTTCTCACTTTGTTTATACTAACATGTATGCCTTAGATCTATTGCACATGCATATGCATGATGATCATATGATGTTCATGATTCTATGATTTTGTGTTTTAATGATTCATGTGTTGATTAGTTTGTTCATTGCTATACATGTATTGCAATTTGTAATCACCATTGTTTATATGATTCCATATTTTGTGTTTTCACAATTATTTTGATATTATGTATATCTTGATTCTTATAGCATATGAATTTATATAAGGATCATTTTTAGAATAATTGTTGATTTATGACTTGTTTTATGCTTTATGATTTGAATATATGCTTAGATGTTAGTTTTCATGAAAACTAGGAGTTATACTTGTACATAGAATGGGCCACAAATAAACCTTTATATATGTTTGTGCTTGGATGCCTATTTGTACTCATTAGATGTGCTAGTATAGTCTAGTTTTGATGATTCATGCATTCATACATGTATTCCTCATTTTTGATATGTTTTATGATCATGTGTTTTCTATGATAAAGTGTTTTCACTTCATGTATATGTCCATTTTGCCAAACTTTAAGATATACATGTATGCCCCTTGAGTCATTTGCTTTTCATGCAAATCTATATTTTGGACTCAATTGTGTTTAGGGATATGTATGTATACTTTTGTTTTGTCTAAACATACATATACCTTGAAGTATAAATTGACTTTTAATGAAGAGTTTAGACTTTCATGTTTTTAGGAGATTTCCTTTAGTAATGAAAATTTAGTTTTCATATGTTTATATTTTAAAGGAATTTCAATTGAGCTTGATTGTCCATTTTCATGATGATATGTTTCACACAACACTCGTACACTCACCCTATTTAATGTTTTCTCATGATTTAGTTTTCATGAGTACAAATTGTGCTATATGGATTTTGAGTGTTTTAGTGCCATGTGGTTTACATGCGTCTTCATGAAAAATATTTTTATTATTCCTTACTTGAAGGATATCGTACTAGTTTACCCTCCATTTAACTAGTTGCGATATTCTTCATTTTGGTAGAGATTTTCAAACATACTATAATTTCAAATCTATTTTTGAAAACTCCTACCATCGAAGGGTGGTTGGATGGGAGATAATGCTCATGTATGCTTTATAGTGAAAATCATAGTAAACTTGAACATGAAATGGGTGGTAGGAATATGAGATATACACTTGATTTTATTGTTGTTTCAATTGGTATCATTGAATTCTTTCAATCGGTATCAATCTTGACATTTCTTGTATACTCATATATTTGTGTGTATGAATGATTTCATTTCAAAGTATATTAATTCCTATTGGTATCTACTTATCATACATATATATGTTTTAGTTGTGCTTACTATATCCCTATATCTTTAAGCACAAATCTTGTTTATTATGCTAAGCTTGAGCTTTAACATTATTTCAATTGACTTAGTTTTCAATTGGTATCAAGATGCATTTGTTCACTCAATTGGTATCATTTTTTTTTTAATTGGTATCATGTGTTTTATTTTTAATATGTTTTAATTTCTATTGGATCATATTTGTTTTCAATGCCCCTCTTACTTTCAATTGGTAATTGGTAGGCATTTCTTAAATGTTTTTATGATCACTTTCTTTTGGTATCATAATGCACTTCAATGACACATTTTTTTAATTGGTGTAGTTTATTGATTCTTTGTTTCATATATTTAGGGGGAGAAGAATTCATATCTATTTTGTTTTTACCCCTTTGTTGATGATTGACAAAAAGGGGGAGAAGTATCTGGAGTTGATATGCATGAGTTTTCAGTTTTATGTTCATTTCATCTCCATTGGTATCAAGAGCATTATGAGTTTTGTTTTTATTAATATCCATTGGTATCAAGAGCATTATGAGTTTGTTTTTATTAAGTATCAAGAGTTTTGTTTGGTAAGTTATTTGTTTTGTTTTAATTGGAATCAAGAGCATGTTTCATATGCATATTCATTTTATGTCAAGAACCTTGTTTATATGCATCTTATTGTTTGTTTATTCCTATGCATGAGTTAAGGGGGAGCTTCTTTGAAGCTTTACTTTAATCCATGCATATATAACTCCATGAGTTTTGTCATCATCAAAAAGGGGGAGATTGTTGGCCCAAAGGCCTTCCACTCTAGTTTTGATGATGATTAACTCATGCAGTTATGTGTACTAATTATCTTGTGATTTTAGTTTCAGATTATTAATCAAGATATTAGTTGGTGTTTAGCTTCAACAAGATGAATTGGAAGCTTGCACATGTTGATTCAAGAGCCCGCGCATCAAAGATCATACATTGCACTTGCTCGGTGAATCAAGAGTTTTTGGATCGAGCCGACTTGGAGATTGCGCTCTACAAGTAGACCTCGGTACCTTAGTTTTAGTTTTGAGTTTAGATCCCAAATTGTAAAGATTAGAATAGTATGATAAGCTCAAGTTCACAACACACACGTCTCATGTTTTGATTATTGGTTTTTGGTTTTCGGTTTTAGGTTTAACCGATTTGATTTGCATGAATAGATATTATATCAAAACAAGTTTACATGGTTTAATGTATATTAGATTTGTTCTATATACATGCATGCTTCAACTCTTAGACAAACTTACTTTGATATACCTATTTGATGAGTTTTATGTTTTGGTATTTACAACAAAACATATTTTTGGACTTAATGACAAAAATCATGATATATATATGTTTCTTGTATATTGAATTTCTATTCATATACAATATGCTTCAAAATGTTTAAATATCATATTTTGTATTTCAGATAGGTTTTGGACAATGTGTATTTTCTATTCAAAATCCGAGTTTTAGAAAATACAAGTTTTGGTTTTTGATAAATATGATAAGATACAAAAATAGTTTTAATTGCTTGATATTTGAGTCAAAACTTTTATCACATGTTTATATATCAATGCAAAATGCTAAAACTATTTTTGGGGATTTTTAGTAATTTATAAGAATTTATTTGACATTAATTTTCCTCAGATTTCAGACCTGACTTTTGTCTGCCAGGCTTGGCCGGTCGACTGGTACGGTCGACCGCACCAAAGAAGCCAGTTGACCGTTCCGGTCGACCGACGTGCACGGATACGTGCACGCTGGCTGACTCTGTAGCCGGTCGACCGAAGCGGTCGACCGACGGAGAGCTGTTGGCTCTCAGGAATTCTCGGTCGACCGAGGCGGTCGACCGGTAGCCACACGGTTCAGAATTTGACCGTTGGACGGTCGACCGGGCCGGTCGACCGGCAGGGTAAAACTGGCAAATATTCTGTAAACGGCTAGTTTTCTAAATTGCCTATAAATACCCCATTTGAGAGAGTTTTTCTCTAAGAATTTTTGGGCTAAAATTTTCTATCTCTCTGGTGTTTTTGCTGCAAGAAAAATAGATTTTTGGATTCAAAGTGAACAATCTTTTGTGTTTTGATTAGGGTTTGAAAAACCAAAGAAAAGGGATTTTGGGAAAAGCTTTTGTTTGAACTTCTATATCTTGATTTCATTTGTTTCCCAAAGGTTTTTCTTTGAGTTGCTGGTTTCATATCCCTTGGTTTTCTCCACACTTGAGCTAAAAATCTACTATCTATATCTATAGGTTATTTGTGTGGAAGAAGAAGTGTTTGTGGTTGTTGTTGTGACCACCAAGTTGTAACCCAATCTTTTCTTAGCTTTGTGCTTTGGGTTGTATCCCTCTAGTTGAGAGGTGATCCTTGTATTGGTTGGTGATTGGGAGTTTGTTGTATTGGTTTGTATATTTGCCTCAAGGAGGAGGTTGTGATTGTTGGAGTTTGCCTCAGGGAGGAGGTTGTAAAGAGAGGAGTGTTGGGTACTCCTTGTAAAGGGTCCTAGGTGGACGAGCTAGTGGAAATCCTTCGTGTGTCGAAGGCGGGGATGTAGAGCTGGGGTGCTCGAACCTCGATAACATATCTTTGTGTTTGCGCTTGACTCATTGGCTCTCTCTACTCTCTCTTTACTTTGTGCCTTGCATTTATTTACATTGCTCATTCATATTTGCTTGGCTTGGTTGTGTGCATCACTTGTTGATAGCACTTGAGTGTAATTTGCATTAAGTTTTTAAATTCCGCATTTAGTTCATAGATTAGCATTGTCACCTATTCTTCCCCCCCCCCTCTAGGTGACTTTTCAATTGTTTGGTGACACATTTTAATGATAACCATTATAACAATACCATTTTTTGGGTATTTTTGGGAATTTGTTTAGAGCCCTGATCATACACACCAACAGAGATATTAGTCGACTTGCACCTCTTATAGTCGACTAATACCCTTTTTAGTCGACTTAGCATAGTCCTTTAGTCGACTAAGTTTCTGTTTAGAAAGTTGTGTACTCTCTGTTTGTTGACTGTAAGCTATATTAGTCGACTTACCCTTATAGTCGACTTATCTCATTTGTTAGTCGACTAACCCAGTCCAAAACCCTCTATACTAGTCGACTTGCTCCTCCCCTAGTCGACTACTCTAGTCTGACTGCTGTTCTTAGATTTCTTATGGACTGAGGACTTTACCCCTCAGTTATGATCTTGGCTATAGTTGGATGAATCTGGTTTGAGGAATAGGTATTGATTGAATGACCGACTTGATAGGTCTTAGATACATATCTCTGATATGTTACTGAGTTTGGGATCTTATGATTGACCTTGATAGAAGTGAGAATTTGTGAGGACTTGGGGATCAGAGTAGATTGATAGGGTGAGAGAATTGAGCACTGGTTATTGATATATTGAAATGGCGGTTTATTGTATCAGATTACTTGATATGGATTAATACTTGATGTTCATGTGACTATTGAAATTATGAGTTGGTTGTATTGACTTATAAGTGAACTATGCTAGATTGCAGTTCTTTGAGGATGTTTCATCTTTAGATATGATTTCAGTATGTGTTGACTTGTTGATCTCGAGGATATACCTTGTACTTCATGTTTAGTTATTGATTACTTTAGTTAATAGAGATTGAGCTATTGTTATAGTGATCTATTCGATATCAATGATCTTGTATTTCAGAGTTATCAGATAGCAGTCATCACTTTATCAGTTGGTGAGATTATTTATTGGTGATCATATGATGTGTTCAGAGTTTATAGGAGTTGGTAGATATCTGTATCAGTTACCAGTTATTAGTGGCACTATTGTATTAGTGGCTATATCTCCAGTATTCTATTTCAGATGTCAGATATTAGTTGTCAGCTACTCAGTTGTCAGTTGTCAGATTATCAGCTATTATTGACATCAACAGTTATTGGAGATATCAGTTACTCTTTAATGATAACTCATTGATTGCTTGTTAATAAAAGACACCATAACCTGGGGAACAGGCGTAACTGCCTGATGATGCATGTCGTGTATTTTGGAAGGACTTATTATGGTACCGAGTTGTGGGGTCCAACCATGGGGAACCAAGGTAGTACTGGCTACCTATCAGTTGTCAGTTGTTAGGCTACGCCCGGATTACGGCGCCACACTAGTTGTATTTTCATGTGGGGCTGTGTCTTCAGATATTAGAGCCTTGCGGCTTGTCCTGGTTCAGCGCCAGGGGTGTTACACCATGATACTGGGCATGCATAGTACCCTTCCAAAACACATGCACTACATTGGCAGGCAGTTACAATAATGATAACTTTGTTTGTTATGTGAGAAAACGGCTGTGGTATGGGACACAGCTAAGTACTACATTAGTTAGGTTATAATAACAACCGGAATAGTGACATATGCTAGGTTACACATCTTGATATCAGTTGTTTGTGTACAGTTGTAATAGTTGCCTTATATCTACACACATATTCATGTTGTTATGCAGTTATTCTTCAGTTGTTTGTTATCATGTTGTTTAGTTATCTTATGACTGCAGTTTATTATCTTGTTATTATACTATGCACATTGTTTATATGCATGAGCTCTCCCCTTTACACAGACACTCACCAGGTCGCTTTCTGACGACCCTAGATTTGTACGTCCAGATATTGGACGCTTTGTTTCTATTGTGCAGGTGTTCGATGAGACTGTACGCTTCGCAAAGAGCTGGAGCTTCTCCCTATTCGATTCCGGTATTCTTATCTTTCTTGCCTTCATATTATTTCCTGATTCTCGTTATATCAGATTCAGTTGTTATTCTAGTCTTTATTCATATAATATCATGCGTGGATGCTTATATATGATATTGCAGAAATCATGATTTATTATAGTTTAGATTTATAGCTTGTTTCGGGTTATTTAAGGCTTAGCGCGTATACGTGAGGTATTTTCTTGCGCATATGCGTCGCCGACTCGTATCGCGTCTCCGCTTCAGCGTATTTTGGGAAGGGGCGTGACAGAAACTACCGTATAGCAAGTGGATCTTGTTTTAAATGCGGATCCAAGGATCATTTGATGATTGAGTGTCCATTTAAGAAACTAAAGAACGCCACACCAGTTCGGTTAGCACTTCCAGCACCACCACCGGGAAGGAAGCCCGAGCCCGTTAGCAGAAGAGCTCCATTCCCTCCCCAGCAGTAAGGAGCTCAGTACCCAGATCAGGAGCCCTGATGATGTCACTGTCACCGCTATTCCCCAACATTTTGTGTCCTGAGATTGTATCTCCCTTATCCTTTTCACTTTATCATATTATCATCGTTGATTATAATCTCTTCCATGTTCATCTCCCTCCTAACAAAAATTTCGAGGGCGAAATTTTTGTTAGGTGGGTAGATTGTAGCACCCCATTCCGGGATACATACCCAAATACGTGTCCTGACTTTTTCGATCGTATTATTACAATTTTCTTCCAATATTATTTTAAGTTGTGATTTCTCATATTTTGGTATCGAATCCGGATTCTCAGTCTTAGAGTCAGCCCTGACACGGACCGGGAACCCGATATGGCATACCGCCCGATTTAATGTTTCTAGTAGTCTGATTTGATCGATTTCAGTTTCAGACACTGTTTTCTAATATTTTAGATTTTTCATAACATTCTGGAACTTTTCAGAATTTTTCTGCAAAATCTCCAAAAACCGGTGTCGGTTGGCATCGCTGACCGATTCCCAGATTTTTTTTAGTTTTCAAATGGAATTGAATTTTCAAAATGACTTTCACATTACTTCTTAGAATTTCATTTTATATCTAAAAATATTTTTTGGGATTTTTCTAAATTTATTAAAATTTCACCGATGTTAGTGTTGGCCGGTATTGCCGAAAGATTAAAGGATTTTTAATTTAAAAAATACATTAAAATTCTCAAATTTGATTTCACCGAGCATCTTAAAATAATATTTTCTTATTTTGAGAATTTTTAGAACGTTTCTGAAACAGTCAAATTTTCGCCCTATTAAAATAATAATATTTTTACCGACGATTTCTTTTCTTCCTTTTCCTTCTCTACTCCCCTACTTTGTACTTTCAGAAATTATAATAAATAAATTATTTAATAATAGAATTTTTATACTATTTTCTTTTCTTTTTCTTATTTTTTTCTTTTCTTTAATTTCTTTCTTTTTCTTTCTTTTTTTTCTTCCTTTGACTTTCCCATTCCCCTGCCATAGCCACCCGCCGCCTGCCGCCTGTAGCAGCAAGGCTGCTGCTGCAGCCTCTCTTCCCCCCAAAATTCATCATTTTATTTCCCTTTCCTTCTCTATTAAACCCTCATTTTCCTTACTTTTCATTCCCATTACACTTTAACACCTTCAACTAAAAAAAAAAAAAACCAAACAAACCCACTCCCTTCATCTTCTCCATGGCCGCCGCCTCCTCATCACCACCACTGTCGTCGCCCCCCCCACCCTAGGCCGGCCAACCACCTCCCCCACACTCCCTCTCCACTCCACCACCTCCTTCAACCTCCAACAAACCCCCACCACCTCCAATTTCACCATAACCCATCACTACCACCACCTTTCCTCCTCCAAAATTCATCACCACCTCCATCAAATTCTCCACTTCCACCACCCCAACATCACCTCCTCCTCCTCCTCTAACTCCCCATCACCACCAACCACCACCACCATCTCCTCCAAACAACAACTCCAACAACATCAACAACCAAAACCAACACACCCCACCTCTTCTCCCCGGGCTAGGCGCGCGGACCGCCGCTCCTCCCGTGGCGCCGCCGCCGCCGCCAGGCCGCCGCCGCCGGCGGTGGCCGACCACCACCCCCTCCTTCTCTTTTTTCCATTTCTTTCTTTCTTCATCTTTCTTCATTTCTTCCTTTCTTTTCTTTTCTTTTCCCTAAGTAAATCCACTTTTCTCACATCCCTAGAATACCCATCCCCTCATTCCCAAATTACCTCCCCTATATTTACAACCATACCCCTCCCCTTTTAATTCCAAATTTATTTCTAAAATACCATATTCTCTCTCTCCTCTTCCTACAACTTTCTCTCTACTCTCTCTCTCTCCTCTCTCATTCCCTCTCTAATATTTATAATTTATTTATATTTATATATTTTAGTAATGTGCATGGGCTAGTGACTTGCTCACTCGTATTCGCGAACTTCTCGGAGTTTAACCCGGTATTTCGTTTCGGTATTAGGCGAGTACATTTCTTGCTTTATTATCATCATTTCATGTTTAATAATTATTTTCTTGCTTTTAATAAATGATGTCTCTTTATGCAAGCTAGTATATGTTATATAAATGATTATCATACTTTATAAATAGCTTCCGGCCATTATTATACTTTGTCGAACCGGTATTATACCGGTATGTATAGATCTGCTCCCGCTTTACTCGGCTTCGCATAGCTAATTAAAAGATAAATTTATAATGATTGTGAAGAGTATGAAATGTTTATACCGTTCTCCTGTACCTTGTTATGTGACGGTTAATATCTGATATTTGATGTTGTGAATCTCACCGACATATTAGTTTCCTGACACTGACATGTATACACCGGTACTTGCTATGCTATATTTGACACATGATATCCGACACCGGTACTTGTCATGCTATATTTGACACATGATATCCGACACCGGTACTTACCATGCTATATTTGACCCATGATACCCGACACATCGCGTACTTGCCTGCTATACTTGGCACATGATATATAACACCGGTACTTGACATGTTATACTTGACACATGACACCTGTATTACCTGGCATATGCATAATTATTATATTATTACCAGACATCTGGTACTCCTGTATCTCCTGTACTCCTGAACTCTTGTACTTTTATATCTCCTGTACTCATACTCATGTTAATAGCACAGTCATTCCGACGTCCGACAGAGCATGCCAGGTGTCGGGATGACGAGGATGTATCCCATGATCGTGCTAGCATTCAGCGGTTCCTGAATGAAACTAAGTGCCCTACGGAGCAAAGTGTCACATCACACACGTGGTAGGGGCCACCTCTTGATCTGTCGGGCCACCTCGAGAATCCATTCCCCACACAGAGCAACGTTTCACGCGGAGCAAAGTGCCACACCACACACATGGTGGGGGCCACCTCTTGAATCTGTGGGGGCCACCTCTTGAATCTGTGGGGCCACCTCCTGTATCAACCCACATAGAGCAAGTGCCACACAGAGCAAAGTGCCACACCACACACGTGGTGGAGCCACCTTAATCTGTGGGGGCCACCTCTTGAATCTATGGGGCTACCTCCTGTATCAATCCACACAGAGCAAAGTGCCACACCACACACTTGGTGGGGGCCACCTCTTGAATCTGTGGGGGCCACCTTTTGAATCTGTGGGGCTACCTCCTTTATCAACCCTCAGAGCAAAGTGCCACACGAAGCAAAGCCACACCACACACGTGGTGGGGGGCACCTCTTGAATCTGTGGGGGCCACCTCTTGAATCCGTGAGGCTACCTCCTGTATTAACCCACACAGAGCAAAGTGCCACACCACACACGTGGTGGGGGCCACCTCTTAAATCTGTGGGGGCACCTCTTGAATCTGTGAGGCTACCTTCTGTATCAACCCTCAGAGCAAAGTGCCACATGGAGCAAAGTACCACACCACACACGTGGTGGGGGCCACCTCTTGAATCTGTGGGGGCCACCTTTTGAATCTGTAGTGCTACTTCCTCCCTCCTACCTGTGCCGCCTGGTGTTAGCGTGATAAACATTCTCAGTGTCATTAACACATACACATACATGTACAATGACAACGCCTGGAGCATGTGTTATTTGGTCTCTCCCTATTTGAATAATGGTGCCTGCATATCGGAGTTTGGATGAGTTCTACTGGAAGTGCGGGCTCCAGTGTAAACTATTAGTGTTGTGGGACGTCGGTGGGAAAGGGACAAGAATAACATAAGAACATAATAATATTAGGAATGTGTGATATTTGGTCTCTCCTTTGTTCGGATCCTGGTACTCACATATCATACCCGGGTAAGTTCTACAGCAAGTGCGAGCTCTAGTATGGACTATCGGTGATGTGAGGCACTGGTAGGGAGGCGATTGAGATATCAAATAGCACTGATTATTATTATTGGATAATTAAAATGCAATACTTTTATATTCCAGTTTATAGTGTTATACCCTGAGTTGACACGTTACTTTATGACACCATGATGATTACTCAGACACACTATAGTTCTTTACTCTTAGAGCAACTCAAGTTGTATAAACTCAGACGATTGCAACATGAGATATGTGGTATATAGATGAGGGTTTCCTTTTTTGGATTATCCCCTTGACGTATCAGTCCGTGAACCCATAATCTGAGCTTGTACAACTAGTTTTGTCCATACTTGTATTTATCGCATGTTTTAACTTATTTACTGCATGTTTATATGTACCTATGCTCTTCATACTGCCTTTCATGCATGTTTTCAGTTTCAGATTCATCAATATATATGATTTACTGTCGTTCCTTTAATTCCCCTTATGTCATTTGTTATTTCTTATACCTGCATACTTGGATCACATCACTTGATCATGTACACGTATACCTGTTATGTATGCCATCTGGCTTCATTATATGTACTCGCGGGGTTGCGTCTGATAGCCCTAAATTCTCATGTCCAGATCCTAGAGACCAGACCGAGGCAGCCCTGCTGTAGTAGATCAGAGTGCGCAGCGGATCTTCCATGACGATCGGAGTATAGCAGAAGCTTGGTCTTTGTCGTAGCTCTTCCTCCCAGTTCCTCTCCTGTTTGGCTCCTGAGGCCCTCTTGCTACTCGTGAGCACCTCTCAGTTTTGTATATCTCTTCATCTATTATGTACTTTTGTATCTTCTGGTGATGTAATATTCATGTAATATTGTATCACTCTTTGTGATAACCATGAACTTGTGCTATTTCTGTTGCAATGTATATTACCACTGTGCTTCAGCCTTTAATTCTTGCATGTACTGATGCTTAGCTGATTGAGGCTAAACCTGCACACAAAATACGAGATTATAGAACTTAAGAAAGAAATGTGCAAGTGCTCAATTCTTCCGCTATAGCAAGTGGCTATGCGGGTCGTGATCCACAAGGAGGGTTTGCGATGGAAGCGTTACAGTTCTTTATTGAAATCTTTTAAGAAAATAAAACGAAGGTTCTTCTCTGTTTTAGTTATGAAAATGGAAAAAAAGAATTATGTTATGTTAGAAGAAAATGAAAGATGAAGAAGGTGGAAAAATCAGAAAACGGCGAAAGCGTCTATGTACAAATGATTTGGAAAAAAGAATGAAAAGATTGGGAAAATGGTGAAAGAAATCGTGTTGGCGATCTATACTATAGCGATAAAAGAAAGAAAGAAAGTTAAGAATTACTTACCTAGTAGTTTGTGATGACTTACTTGGAAAACCTGTGCAAGTTCTACCTTTGCTTCTGAGGCGTTCAACGCATAGATCATAAGCTCGAGCTCAGTCCCCGTGCACATTATATCGTCAAGCCTAGCAAGAACGAAGTGATGCGGATCTTGGAAGAGGAGAACCTCTTCATGAACTATCGCTGGCTCTCACGTAGCTTAGTTATACTGCTTTGGATTTCACTTATAAACTCAACAAAAACAACCAAGGTAAAGTAGGAAGAGGAAGAGGAAAGCAAAACAAAAGAAAAGGAAAGTAAAGAAACGAACATAAATAAAAGTTTACCTTTATTGCTTGAGACAATGAAAGAAAGGAGGAGGGTACATCGGTGTCACTCTCAACATATGCCTCTCTCTCTTACTTACATGAATCTTCTTCTACCCTAAGCTTACATACAAGTTACATAAAAGTAAAAACTAAACTACAAAATGGAAAAACTAGTCTAAAATCCTAACTCTGCATTGGCGTCCACTTTCAGCACAGAAAATGCCTTTTATAGGCCAAAAACCCAACAACCAAGATCCCGGGGAGGTCGGGGGAGTTCACGCTCCCCCTAACTCCCCAAGATTGCCGCGGAAACGCGGCCCAAGCCGCGTTTCCGCGGCAAGGGTGTGGCCGGATGGCCACACCCTGTTGGTGGGGTTCATCCTGGGAGTTTCTTCGACATTATCTTTGTTGGTTTCTCGTTTGAGCTCGGATTCTGACGAAATGGCCTTGGATTCTTGGCTTTAACGATCGATTCTGAGAGGATTCTTCTCAACCGGTTCAACTCTTGATTTTGCCCTGATTTTATGTATGTACGAATTAACTCTGATTTAATTTAGAATTCTGGTGGGCTTTTGGGCTCATTTCTCTTCATCTCTTAAGGATTGGGCCTGCAAATAAATTAACAAATAATTAGGACAATGCAGGCTTTTATTCTAAAATAAGTATGGAAATGTGACATTAAATATGCAACATTAGGGACCAATCACACCCCCATACTATCTTTTGCTCGTCCTCGAGCAAAATACTAAACTATACTAGAGATTATTAGACCACTTTCGCAGGTCGCGCGATTGCACTGAGCATGTGCAACAAGCCGTTAAATCTCTAGGCTCCCCCTAGAGGACGAGTTTTGTCTCGTGAGGGTTTTCAGCGGATTGCACCCACAAAATCCATAAAGAAAGAGAAATAAAGAGTTAGTATTTCGAAAAGCATTTTGAAAGAGAAAAATATTTGAAATATGATTGTAAGATCTAAGCAATCTATAAGTTATAGGAAAGCTGAATTTTCATTCCTAAACTTAGTCTCTATTCAAAAATTTGTTATCAATTAAGTAAGGAGTCAAATTGTACTTCTATCTAGTCTATTACTTTACCCTAAGTCATATGCACATTGTGACTGTGAAAATTTTGACTAAGGGTTCATTAACTCTAACTCTTATGCCTTATATATATATATAATATATATATATATATATATATATATATATATATATATATATATATATATATATATATATATATATATTTGGTGGTATTATTCCTTAGTTTAGGCTTTCTAATCTGCCCATGTAACGTGCCTGTATCGATGACTCCCCAACCAGACGGTCTTAGGGCACCAGGTGAGAAGACACCCTAGGACTTAAGGACTCGAGCAAACAAGGCACAAAAACTAAGGATTTTATTATATGAACCTCTTTAGGCGTGAATATTATGATTTATTAGGCACAAATACCCAGCTTAATCAGAGGATTTTCTTTTCAAACTTCTCTAATCATCTTTCGCATAAAATACTAAGGCTTGCTTAGGCCAAAGCACCTAGCTAATCAATAATTAGATTTGTTATCTTTTTTTTTCTTTTTTTTTTTCAACTTATCTAATTATCTTTTGCAAAATACTAAGGCTTTCTTAGGCCAAAGCACCTAGCTAATCAATAATTAGATTTTGTTTATATATATATATATTTTTTATAAGGCATAAGAATCTTTGTTTTTAAACCCTAAGTGTGTAAGTGTAATGAGTGTGCATATTTCATCAAGGTAAAGATCAAGACTAAATTACTTTGACAAATTATCTTCCTAACTCTATAAATCAAACAAATTAATCTTATTTTGACCAAGTATAAGAAATCCTAATTTGGATTTTCCTATTCCTTAAAATTAACTTAATTTCTTACAAAAATAAGTCAAAATATTGTTTCTATTTTTCAAAAAGTTTTTAAATGTAAAAAAAAATGTTAATTTTTTTATTTTTTATTTTATTTTAAAAGAAAAGAAAAGTTATGTTAGACCCTCCCCCACACCTATCTCATGCATTGTCCTCAATGTATGAATTAATGCATAGATGCATGAAAAAGAAGAAAGGGAAGGAAGAGGTTACCTTAAGGTGGTGGTTCCGGTGGTGGTCTGATTGGTCCACGAAACGCGGCCCAATCAACTTTTCTTGGGTCTCGAGAAACCACCAGAATTACTTTAATATAACCCACTAAAAAGATGTATCTATAAAGGATCTTTATTAAATATTGTACCCCATCTAATTTCCATGTTTCATAATTGATTTCGGAGTCAAATTATCAACCACCTCGTCCCAGAATGGAGTATGAAATGATGGAATAGTTGACTTGGACTCAGGGAAGGACAGGAACTAATACCGACTCAGGAGGTGACTTAAGTCAAGTAAAGGTTTAGGAGTCGAAATAGGTTCAGAAATTGGGTCCAAGTCAAGAAGTTGAAACTCCAGTCCATATGTATTTTCCAACAATGGAATGTGACCTAATATGGGTGATTCCAGTTCAGGAATGATAGGTGGAGGAATCAAAACTGACTCTAAAATATTACTCAAGTTTGGTAACAAAAGGGAGTCAAGATTGATTCAGAAAGTTGAACTGGATCACAGATTTGAGAATCTAGGTCACATATCTCATGAGTTCAATATCAAAAATTGGAGAACTTGCCAATTTGTCAAGGATATTCGAAAGTGTAAAGTTGGTCAAAATTCAACATGATCCTCAAAGATAGGTGATTCAATTTCTTTATGAATTGTACAGGATCCAATGTTGACTCCGGAAAAGATTGAAGTCAGGTGAAGATACCGGAGTCATAATCGAATAGGAAATAGAATTGAATCACTAAGTTGGGGTTCAGGATCATAATCATTTTCAAGTTCTATTTCAGGAAAAGGAAAACTTGCTAAACTGTCAATATCTTTTTCAAAATTGGAGTTTGGGCAAGTTCAAGTGGTTGTTGCTGAAATGGAATCTTGATTTCCAAAACTACATGACTCTTCGGCTCTAATAGAATAGTTAGTGACATCAGGACGGTGGGAACGTAAAGATTCGACCATCATATCTATGTCACGATTACGAGTGTTTTGAGCCTGAGTCATGGATTCAAGCATCCTTTCATAGTTGATAGGTTCATTGTTTTGATGAAAGATGAAGATTGTCTTGGAAGTGGTAGTGAAATTGTGTGAGTCCATCAGATTTTGGGATTGAGTTTGGACTCACGCATACTCATTTCCAAAATTGATGGTTTCCTATTTTGGACGGGTGGAACTGAGTATGACTCTTGAAAATATTGTGGACTAGGTGGAGAAGGAGGACAAGTTGGTGGAAATTATGCTCGGGGGAGGTGAATCCCACTGACTCGGTGAAGTGTTGAAATCATTATGGAAATTATAGTTATTAGGTGGGGGTATGGGTCATATTGATTCGGATAAGACCAATCCGGCACACTAGGTTGGTCAAAGTTATGATATACCGGGTTGGTAATATCCGAAAATGAAGTCGGTGTGTAATATGGATTATTATTGTAGTTGAAAAAATTATTATTATAGTCCATATCACACAATAGAATACAAACAAAGAAAAACAAACAAATAAACAAAACAAAAAAGAAAAAAATTCTAGCCTAAGTTAGGGTAGACTTAGGACCTAGACGACTCCTAACTGGTTAGACTGTCCACGGGAGGTCTAATGTAGACTTTAACCACAAACTAATCAGCCAGGTCAGGGCAAGGTTGGTGGGAGGTTTTCCGTCAAAGACGTTCCTTAATTAAATAACCACCAACCTTCGGGCTTTCGGCCCTCAATCCCTTTCCTAGACACTGATTTTGCAGGAGTTAGATTCCAACATTTTTCCCCCTTAGGATAATCTCCTAATTGAGTCCGAGATGTCCCTAGGGCCAACGTCTACTCATTTAAGTTAGGCTTGGGTTAGTGAGTGCTGGATTTGATTTTTGGGCTAAGGAAGGGTGATTAAAATCCCCCCTTATCTTGTTATGGGTTAGTGCCCTTAAAATAATTTTATGCAAGTGTACAAGACAAATAAGATGCACTCTAAGCGATATAAATCAACCAAGAGATAGTCCTATTCTAGATGCAATGCAAACATACCTTGCTCCAGCACTCTTCAACAGTAAAGTAAATGAATTGAAAAGACACGTGCCTAAAATGCAAACGTCTAATCAATTTTTAACTTTTGCAACAAACTTTTTACTGTTGATTATTAGCAGGTTTTTGTGATGGCATATAAGAAATAAATAATTGCAGCAAACTAGAATTTGCAAAGCTAGCAACCCTGCAAAACCTGTTAGTGGTCAGCTCTTTATTACCGCGGATCCGCGGCCTTTGCCGTGGAAAACGCGGCAATTCATAGGGCAATGGGTCTCTGCTTTCTAGAGCAGAGGCCCAATACCACTTGTATGTCACTGCAAAACTATTTTCCTGCTTTGCTTGCCCTGTAAACCTGCAACAGAGAAGAAAATTCGTTTAGTTCTAAAAAAAAAAAATTTCAAGAAAAATTCAGATTTCAATAAAAAACCGTTTTTACCCTCCCCGGCAACGGCGCCAAAATTGATTGAGGCTAAACCTGCACACAAAATACGAGATTATAGAACTAAGAAAGGAATGTGCAAGTGCTCAATTCTTCCGCTATAGCAAGTGGCTATGCGGGTCGTGATCCACAAGGAGGGTTTGCGATGGAAGCGTTACAGTTCTTTATTGAAATCTTTTAGAAAATAAAACGAAGGTTCTTCTCTGTTTTTAGTTATGAAAATGGAAAAAAAAGAATTATGTTATGTTAGAAGAAAATGAAAGATGAAGAAGGTGGAAAAATCAGAAAACGGCGAAAGCGTCTATGTACAAATGATTTGGAAAAAAGAATGAAAACGATTAGGAAGAAGTGGTGAAAGAAATCGTGTTGGCGATCTATACTATAGCGATAAAAGAAAAGAAAGAAAGTTAAGAATTACTTACCTAGTTTGGTGATGACTTACTTGGGAAAACTGTGCAAGTTCTACCTTTGCTTCTGAGGCGTTCAACGCATAGATCATAAGCTCGAGCTCAGTCCCCGTGCACATTATATCGTCAAGCCTAGCAAGAACGAAGTGATGCGGATCTTGGAAGAGGAGAACGTCTTCATGAACTATCGCTGGCTCTCACGTAGCTTAGTTATACTCTGCTTTGGATTTCACTTATAAACTCAACAAACACAACCAAGGTAAAGTAGAAAGAGGAAGAGGAAAGCAAAACAAAAGAAATAAAGTAAAAGAAATGAACATAAATAAAAGTTTACCTTTATTGCTTGAGACAATGAAAGAAAGGAGGAGGGTACATCGGTGTCACTCTCAACATATGGCCTCTCTCTCTTACTTACATGAATCTTCTTCTACCCTAAGCTACATACAAGTTACATAAAAGTAAAAACTAAACTACAAAATGGAAAAACTAGTCTAAAATCCTAACTCTGCATTGGCGTCCACTTTCAGCACAGAAAATGCCTTTTTATAGGCCAAAAAACCAACAACCAAGATCCGGGGAGGTCGGGGGAGTTCACGCTCCCCCTAACTCCCCAAGATTGCCGCGGAAACGCGGCCCAAGCCGCGTTTCCGCGACAAGGGTGTGGCCAGATGGCCACACCCTGTTGGTGGGTCATCCTGGGAGTTTCTTCTGACTTATCCTTTGTTGGTTTCTTCGTTTGAGCTCCGGATTCTGACGAAATGGCCTTGGATTCTTGCTTTAACCGATCGATTCTGAGAGGATTCTTCTCAACCGGTTCAACCTCTTGATTTTGCCCTGATTTATGTGTACGAATTAACTCTGATTCAATTCAGAATTCTGGTGGGCTTTTGGGCTCATTTCTCTTCATCTCCTTAAGGATTGGCCTGCAAAAATAATTAAACAAATAATTAGGACAATGCAGGCTTTTATTCTAAAATAAGTATGGAAATGTGACATTAAATATGCAACATTAGTGACCAATCATTAGCGTATATACGTGAGGATATCTATGACCTGCGCATATACGTCACATTGACGCCTCCGTACCCGTGGGATCGGGGCGTCACAGATGTTCCTTGAGACTATGTGTCAAGGAGAATTTTTAAAGAAAGATGAGGATCAGGGTTGGGGCTTATATGAAGGCTTAGCTGAGAAAACCCATTCAATGGGAGTCTTGCCTTGAAAAGACTAGCCCTATAACTTTCAGAACTGGTTTGAATTCTATTGAGTCCTCTAAGCTGCTGAGGCAAAAATTACACAACTGATGAGGAGATTAGAACTACTCGAGGCTAGGGAACCCAACTCAGTGAACCAGGTTAACCCAAAGTGATCAATCTGGGTTGACCTTGCCATGCTCTAACACACTTATTTAAGGAGATCCAGTTTATCAAGCTCAACAGATATTCCCTAAAAATATGAATACAGCCCATACCAGACCCAATTACAATCCTTACTCCAAGACGTACAACCTAGGATGGAGGAACCATCCAAATTTTTCTTGGAGTCAGTCTGGTCTTGAGCAACCAAGGTAACAACTTTCATACCAGTACACTACTCAAACACATCAACCCAATTTCCATCAGAGTCAACCAAATTTCAACCAACTTACCAACACAACTTCCAGCCTACTTACCAACATCAGCAACAAAATCATCCAAATAAGAAAATGCAAGATTTGGAAAGAATGATAGAAACCTTGTCCAAAACTCAAGCCTCAATGATGAACAATCTTAACCAAGCTATTAATAGGCTAGAGGTTCAAATAGTTCAATTGGCTAACTCACTTAAATGAAAGACAAAAGGGAACACTCTTAGTTAGTCATTGCCTAATCCCAAGAACCCCTTCCCTATTAATGAAAATGAGGACATAATTCTAAAACAATGCAATACTGTTCATATCTTGAGATTCGAAAAACATGTTGACAACAAGGTTTAATCACCTAATTTCCAACAATCCAGTGTCAAATTCTCCGTGACTAT